>JAOXOE010019597.1:0-23157 GCA_028565055.1 Phoeniculus purpureus
TGTCCTCTTGTTCTGGTGCTGGCTGCCTGAGAGAAGAGAGCAACCTCCTCCTGGCCACAACCACCCCTCAGGTAGTTATAGACAGCGATAAGGTCTCCCCTGAGCCTCCTCTTGAGGTATAGAATGAAATATAAAGTTTATCTGTGTTGTTATTGCAGATGAAAAGTTTAAATGTCGAAGGACCTTCTGATTGCAGTGTGATCCCGGGGCACAGATACAATCACACTCAATGTAATTGCAGTGTACAGATTCAAGACAGTTTTATGAATTTCTCCTCTTTTTTTAGAATCATAGAATCATCCTGGCTGGAAAGGACCTCCAGGTTCGTCGAGTCCAGCCCTTATCCCAACATCTCCGTAACCCTTAGACCATGGCCTCAAGTGCTCCAGCTACTCAGTTTTTAAACACCTCCAGGGATGGGGACTCCACTGCCTCCCTGGACAGCCTGTTCAGTGCCCAACCACTCCCTCAGTGAAGAACGTCTTCCTAAGATTGACTCTAAACCTCCCCTGACACAACTTGAAGCTATTTCCCCTCATCCTATCACTAGTAATTCAGGAGAGGAGACCAGCACCAGCTTCGCTCCTACCTCCTTTGAAGTAGCTGTAGAGAGCAAGAAGGTCTCCTCTCAGCCTTCTGTAGACTAAATAACCCCAGTTCCTTCAGCCGCTCCTCACAGGGCCTGTTTTGTAGCCCTATTCCCAGCCTTGTTGCCCTTCTCTGGCCCCTCAGTGTCCTTCTCATAGTTTAGGCTCTGTCCATTTGGGGAATTAACACACGCACATATGTGTGTGTGTATTAACATGTCTCCTACTTCTCAAACTTCTCTCAGAACAGAGAAAGTAAAATTAGATTTCTGTAAGCTGGAGTGCTGTGCTTGTTCTTATTTTCAATGTCTGGTAAAGTCATCTTTCCATTTTATTTTTTTGATCAGGTTTCTAGAATATAAACAATCTAGTCTTTTCTTCTGCAGACTGTTTAATTCAGACAAGTTGAAGTTGCCACCAAAGATTGGCGTCAAATTGAGGAAACCATTCATGTAGTAAATCAGATAATTTGTTTCCGCCCAAAGACTAAAATATAGATCTATTTATTTTAGCTTAGTTTTTTTGCCCCGTGTGATTTAACACCTACAGTACCTGCAGCTCTAGGATTCCCTTTTGCTATTAAGTGCTTCTGCTTGGATTTCTGTTCTTCGTTGTCTGTATTCCACTTTTAACTTCAATGTCCTGAATTTTAATTAATAGAGTCTTTATGTATTTCAAGGATATTAAGAAGTACTTTGTAATTTCAGACAGTGATGGGAAACTGATGCTTATGATTTCAGAGCATCAGTTTTACTTGTCAGCGAGTAAAAACGAATGACCAGTGCTACAGTGCGTTATTGTGGATAAAAGCTGGGAGGAAACGTGTTTTGACTCCTGTTTTCTATGCCAGATTCAATTTGAGAGTCTCTTTCTTTGTGCTCCTCATTTCTGTGTCTCAATTAGCTGTCTTGTTACCTTGGTTGCTGTTCAGTTCGCCTTTCAGAATAGCGGTCTTACTGCTCCTAAAATAGTCATTATTAAACCAGTTTGGGAGAAGATGCTGCTTGATGGATGGCAGCAAGAGATTCGGGGGTTTTTTTAAATATTCTTTCTTTCTCTGCAGATCTATGGTTTTGGGATACTGCACGGAACGTGATCTGTTAGGATTATCTCTCTTAAGCCCTGCCTGTGAAGGCAAGACATATCAAGTAGCTGTAAACTATCTGATAGCATGTGGACTCTTTCCCTCGGGCTGCAGTGTGCTGCTGCCTTTTCTCAGCCCCTGGGTGCGTAAACACGATGGCCCACTGCAAAGGAAGTTGTTCCCTGCCTTAAAAGTTGTAAAAGCAAGCTCTTAATATTTAAGTGGTTCCTATCCAGCCTGTAATAGGAGCTGCTTATCCTCAGTGTTGGTTGGCAGAGCCTAACAGGGCATGTTTAATAGTTACGCAGTCATCTCGTACTTTTTGTGAGACTGACAGAAGAATCGGATCTATTTGGAAGGTTTGGGAGGGGATGTTTGCTTAGAAGAAAGGAAAAGCAGTGGTCAGCTGCTGAAACTTTGGCCCTTACGGTAATGTGGTCTGTAAGGGGTTTACTGACCCTTCTGTGATCCATATGAGGTTCATTTAGTGCCAGGGTTAATGACCAATCCCCTTGGAGAACAAGAGTCCGAGCAGAGCAATCAACGTAAAGTTTGAGAAGAATTCTGAGGTGGACATTTGTCTTACAGTCTACGTTGGGACCATAAAGAATAGCAGGAGACTTTTCAGACGTGAAGGTTCTGCTGAAGGTGGGACTCACCTCAGTCTGCGTTGATGGTCAGAAGATGTTCAGTGTCAGCAGATGGTAATTTTCAGTGCTGCTCAGGTCATTCTGAACTGCCTTAGCCACCAGAAACAAAGGGAAAACTATTTTCTTTGTATCCTAAACGCTAAAGAGTGTGTTCACAGAATATTACAGAATCACAGAACATTAGGGATTGGAAGGGACCTCGAAAGATCATCCAGTCCAATCCCCCAGCTAGCCTTGTTGGCTAGCCTTGGCTCCTCCACAGTGCAATATTAAGAGCGCAATGTCTTCCTATCAGCTTTTGTGTGAAATCCTTTCCGGATTATTGGATTCTATGTAAAGTAAGTTGTTTGCTTTCAGGGTTTTCTTTTCTGTTGTTGCCGTTGATATGCGGCTAACACTCGCTTCTGAGGATTGATCAGTTCCTGAATATGCAAACCAGCTTGTTCTTGTAAGAATGCAGGGACTTTTGTACACAAAACCTATTTGTCCAGACTATCTGCCCGCACATTTTGTCCATAGATATGGATTTCTGACTGCGTTTTAGCCTCAAGCATTGGCACGTGGTGAGCAGAAAATTACACTGCAGCAGACCAGAATATTACCCTGGTGAAAAATCACACCAGGTACAGTGGGAAGTTGAAATATCCATTCCAAGACTTCCACAATAGAAATACTGAAGTGTTCTTAGACAAATGTATGCAGCCAGTTGGTTTTTCCAGAATTTGCAGAATAAATATTTGGGAACCTTGTAGCTGCAATCTCTCCGTTTCAGTTAATTGGTCCCAGATTATCCTGAAATTTCCTAAAACCCGGAACACTTTCCTACCTTATTGCATGTTGCTGTGGTAGTTTTTGAGTGACAAACCCACTTAGACACAGCGGCTGTTACTATCTCGCGGTTTGAAAGGTAAAACAGAGCATTACCATCTTTTTAATAGGAGCGCCGGGTGATTCATAGGTGGTGAATATTTCATGCGCTTTGCATTTGCCTTTGTGCAGGAAGGTAAATGGAAAGTAAATCCATGTGTACTTTAGACAGTAAAAAGGCATTACTTTGTTACATCATATAAACATGGAGATTTGATTCTCACTTTACTCACGCTGTAAAAAGAAAGTTTTAAAGTGTTTAGCCGTACCTGAGAATGGAAATGCACCCACCTAATGTAATGCTGAGGAAAAATTAAGACAAATGATACTGCATCCTTGCCACAAACTGCAGCTTGTACAAAATTCACTTTAGTTATTATGCTGCGAATACGCGTGCTAAACCTCCTCTGTGCATGCACAATTTATGTTGAATGCAACATGAATCATTTTAATAGACCCAGCAAAAAAGTCCCCAAAGTCAATTTTCAAATTATGAACCTTGGAACAGAATAGAACAACAATGAACAACAAATAGTTCCGATTTTATTCTGAACTACAAATGAACCATTAAAGGTACAGTATACTCATTCAAGAAAAACATTTCCTCCTTATCACCACGATGGTTGAAAAGCATAACAAGAATATTGTGTAAAGGTCAGCTCTGAACTTTCTCTTCTCCTCTACCTTATTAAGGGGGACACGCATGAAAGCTGATGCTGTGAAGATTTGAACGTCTAGCGTGAGATCTGGGTGACTGTGGTTAGAGGCTGTCTCTGATCTGCTGTGTAATCTTGAGAAATTATTTTGCTTTATTAATTTTAATGCTTGAAAATCCAGGAATCCATTCAGAATTCCTTTTTAACACGGGGCTGGGTCATTTCAGAGGAAATGCAACTGCCCAGTGTTTCCAGGACACTGCAAAGTCTTTTAAAGGTTGGGAAGGAAACAAAATCCAACAGAAAGGGTGAAGGTCTGAGGACTTACCTAAACCCTGGACTTGCTAGGTCAAGCTTGATCTCGGTCAGGAAAGAAGTGATGGTTTCTGCAGCCCACAGAATGTGTGGCAGGCTGGCACACTGAGCATTGTATGTTTTAATGCCCTTGATGGGTTCCACACAATTCCCATGGTGCAGAAAGAGGCTGCCCTCAGTGCTTAGGGCTAGTTCAGTTTAAAATTCCAGGGCCTAAACGTTATGTTTCTGCTTTACCAAGCGCTGCATTTCAGAGTCTGGATCTGCAGAATCTTACCCCAACCTCTAGAAAACCCCCCAAATTCTGAAGCACTTGAACTTGTGCAAAGAAATGCCCACGGTGACTTACGCTCTTGGTTTTGCCCGTCTTTAGGATTCAGGTAGTACTAACATTTCTGAACACCCAAACCTTGCTGAGCTGAACGTTAGCTGAGGTCTGCCTTTCTTGGTGATTTCTCTTATTGGGGATGTTCTGGGTTTTGCTGCTTGTGTGGTGCAAGAAGAATAAGAGCAGAGCTGAAGTAGGTTAGTTTCCACACAGGGATCTGGAGGGGAAATCCTGTTTCTTGTGTCTTTCTTTTCATTTGCCCAAGTGAGAGAGTGCAGGCCCTGAGCACAGCTCTGACAAAGGATGTGGATACAAGCTAAAAGCTCTGAGATCAGCAGCAGCCTGGCAGATACATTTGAATTAATTTTGCATGGACCAGATAGCTGAAAGGCTTTGAGGAAGAGTTTCATACAGACGCTCAAAGAGGAGCACTTGGCATCTGATGGACTGAGTGTGGCACCCAACGTATAGGGGTCTGGCCGGTGTGTTCCTCTGTCAAACCGGGGGGAGTTTGCCCAGATTTCAGTTCTGTGCCTCTTCTCTTGGCAAATACAGTAAGGAACGCTGCAGAGGGCAGGGGAGAGGGTGGGTAATTAGTGCGTTTCACCAGGCTGCACAGAGGGCTCAGCCAGGTGTGGAGGAGATTGGGAGGTATTTATGAATGAGTGTCATTATTTTGACAGGATGATGAATTAACGTTTCTAGCTCTGGAGCCTAACTCGAAAGTGGTTTCATGTGGGCTGGTCGAGGTGGGGGCCGGCAGCTCATGGCATCTTTGGAACATCATTGCACAGCTTGGAACTAAACCTCAGCAAACCCTGAAGGAAAATTGGGCTAGATGACCTTTAGAGGTTCTTTCCAGCCTAAACATTCTACAATCCATTGCTGGAAGTGATGCAGTTCAAACTTTCCTCATCAGGGAGATGCTCCACTCTCTTCATCATCTTCATGGTTCTGCACTGGACTTTCTCCAGCAGTTCTGTGTCCTTCTGGAACTGAGGGGCCTGAACTTGAAGTGGTCTTGAACTGGTCAGATTTGCTGTCCAGATTGGAGAAGACAGAATGAACTAAAGAGGGGAAAAAAAAACCTCAATAATTCTGCTGAAAGGGTTTGTGGGAGGGGAAAGAAGGGCTATTTTTCACTTTACTTTGTCAGCTGTGTGGTTAAAAATAGAAATTGGCAGTGGTCGTGGGCTTTTCCAGCTACATGGACATGAGAAAAATAACCTGACTGCTGCAGATGAGGAAGCAGACCTTGCTACAAAAAGCAACAGCAAAAAAATTTTAAAATCCTTTAATTTCTTTTCATTTTTGTAGATTATGAGATGTAAAACTTGTGGAAATGGTGTGTGTATGTATAGAAAGGTGTGATTTATATTCCGAAAGAGTACCAGTTACTCCAGTGCAATCCGCAACCCCCTGTTTGTTCCTCAGCATCATGCGTTTTCTTCATTTAGGGATATATTATCTTGCCTTGTGGTGTAACTACACTTCTCGATGTTATTGAATAGAATTCCTGTGTTACCTTATAGGAAATTTGTTTCATAATTCATTAATTATTTACTCTTACTTGACCCTAGCGCACAGGAGAAAAACCTATCCCCCAACTCTAATTTCAGTTCTCTCCGGTGTGGAATCAATCACGTTCCACACCTTTTATATTATTTAAAATGTGAATGATGAAATTTCCTTGTGCATTTCTCCCGAGTTCCGGAGAACTTTCCAGCGTTAGTGTGTGGGCAATGCACAGGCTGTCCCCTGTGAACCGCTGATTGCATTGCAAACACCACACGGCAATTTGCGATGGATGAGCCGTCGCTGCTTTTCACTGGTGGAACTGGAAGCTCAATCTCCAAAAAGGCAGTTTGGTGCTGGTAGCGACCGGGAGGATTTTATCAAAGCCTGCTTCATAGGATTTCATTTTTGGCCCCGTTGTGTACAAGCAGTAATTTAGATAACTGCACAGCTTTTAACTGGGACTACCTATCTCTACAGCCTGATACCATTTGGTGTTTAATGGGACCATGGAAGAAGTTTGCTGTGTCCGGTTTCCAGTGCTGTAGCAGTTTGATAACTGAAGGGGTCCCTTCTGGTATTTGTGAGTAAGGCGATGTGCATCTTGTTTATATTTCATTTAGGGCACATTCAATGGATGTTGAGGGGAGTGTCCCATGGCATGCAAGAAAGTGTTGGAAGGTGGCTGTTCACAGAATCACAGAAGGTTAAGGGACCTCGAAAGATCATTCAGTCCTGTCCCCCTGCCAGAGCATGATCACCTAGTCCAAGCCACACATTTGTCCTTGCCAAAACTCTTATTAATACTCTCTTCTCCTTGTTCTTCAGTGTATGCCCATATTGTTTTGCTCTGTGAGAGTTTATCAACTCATTAAGCTCTTTCTTTGTTCACCTTTCAGTAGTTAACTACGACAGGTTGTGTGTTGTGAGGGCTGTCCACAGATTCACAGGTTCACAGAACATGAGGGATTGGAAGGGACCTCAAAAGATCATCTAGTCCAATCCCCCTGCCAGAGCAGGATCACCTAGACCAAGTCCCACAGGAACATAGCCAGGTGGGTTTTCTAGATTGCGCCTCCAGTTGCTTCTGGAGAAGTGCAGGGAATGTACAGCGAAGTTACAGCTCCTTCTCTGTCTCATTCCTGCCAAAGGATGGGAATGCATCTTGCTCTACGCTAGGCAGCTCCCCAGCACACTCCTGGGAGCCTTCTACTTGTTCTGCTGCCCAGCCCGAGCGTGCTGAGCTGGAGACCTCAGTCCTGGTCCTTCCTATGGCAGTGTATAAACATCTGCTGGGCAGGGACCAAACCTGCTGGATTCTGCCTGTGGTGCTTTATTTGTTCCAAGTGCTGCTAATAACTGGGCAAATAAAATTATTAGTTAGAAAAGGAATTCAGTTTGTTGAGACCATGTTCCAGGAGGGTTTTATAGCTCTGAAGCAGCATCTTGCCAATCTAATAAGTATTGTGAAGAGGAACACAGTAGCCAGCTTGGCAGTCGGTAGGAGAGCCCTGCCTGCAGCCCAAGGCTCAAAATAAACTTGGTAAGAAGTTGTTCTGTTTTACAGCCATGTTGTTCTTTTTTCTTGGGAAAAAAACAATGTGTCTTCTGTTATACTCCTGACATTATCAAGTTTACCTGTCCAAGCTGCGTGTGCTGATGCTGACATACCTGAGGGATGTTTGCTTGCTGTTTCCCCTCTGCATTTCACCTCCTTATTTCAAGGGTCTGTAAGAGCTAAGCATAAGCTGAAGTGTTTTTCTTCCATTCTTGGAAAAGCCTTTCCAACCCCCTTGACCTCCATATACTCTCCCCAAAGCTTTAAAGCAGCGACAGAATCGTACTGGTTCTTGGAGTGGAGCTTCCAGTCATGACTCCATTTCAGTGGTGTGGCTTCAGTTCAGTTTTCCTCTGGAAATGCTATGGTTTTTTTTAAGGCCACGTTTGGAAACAACTCTGTAGTATTGTATGGTATACACTTCAGATTTTGTCTCTTGTGGTCTCAATCCTCATATCCATCCCACGGGCATCAGTGGCCCTGGGCCCTGTGTTCCATTTAGGGTAGGAGCTAATCTAGATTCTGTTTGGGCTGATCTGGGTGGTACCTGGTTTTATGGTGAGGAGTTTAGTAAAATTGCTGGAGCTGTGATAGATATCAAAAGTTATTTCCACAGATCCTTCTGGGGAAAAAAATGGCTCTTTAGCAGCTAGAAAACCACAAGGCCACATCTTGAGTATTGTGTCAGGTTTTGGGCATCTCAATACAAGAGAGACGTGGAGGTGCTGTAGCAGGTGCAGAGGAAGGCAACTAAGCTGGTGAAGGGCCTGGACAATAAATCTTATGAGGAAAGACTGAAAGAGTTGGGGCTCTTTAGTTTGAAGAAGAGGAGGCTGAGAGGAGAATGCATCACTCTCTACAACTACCTGAAAGGACCTTCTGGAGAGGTTGGTGCTGGTCTCTTCTCACAAGCAATTAGTGATAGAACAAAAGGGAATGGGTTAAAGTTACAACAGGGTAGGTTTAGACTTGATATTAGGAAAACTTTTTTCACAGAAAGGTTGGTCAGGCACTGGAACAGGCTTCCCAGGGAGGTGGTTGAGTCACCATCTCTGGATGTGTTTAAAGATCATTTGGACGAGGTGTTCAGGGATATGGTTTAGGGGTGAACATGTAGGGTAGATGGTTGAACTCGGTGATCTCAGGGGTCTTTTCCAACCAGAATGATTCTGTGATAAGGACACAAAGCTGAGAGAGACTCCGAGCTTGTGTTATCCTGTACACAGGATGTAGTGCTTTGCCATGGTGGTTTTGAAATTGTTCTTCTAAATGTGCTGTGAAGGTACCTGAGCTGAGTTGGGAAGCCATTCTACAGAGTGTTTCCATTGGAAGATGTGTCCAGACGAAGACACTTGTTTCTGGAGAGTTTTTGTATGTGGGATGGGAGAGATGCTTTTACCTTCCTGAAGGAGGTTGTAGGTTCATTGCAGTCTGCCACTATCTGCTGAGGATTTTGGAATGGCAGCAATAGGAATGAAGTTTTCTTTCCCTCCCCAGCTACGGCTGACTGTAGCATCTGTGTTTCTCTTTGAGAGGGGGGAAAAGGGAACGGGAATCCAGCTGGTTGGAAAAATGGTAGGACCCATACTTGAACTGATTGCATCCCTTCCACCCCATGGTTAGGGAACAGAGACCTTTGGAAAACATTGCTGCTGATTTCCCTGGGATGAGGGAAAACTCAGGACTTGCATGCCAGATGTCCTTTTGAGGGGAAAGGAATAAAGTGACATGGTTAGGATATTATTTGGATTGTTTTTTAATGTCACACCTCGATGGAGTCTGAGGTTATTAACTGGGAGATTGACTCTCAATATTGTGGCCAGATGCAGCAGTTGGCTAAGCTCCCCAGCTTCAGAGCTCACTTTAGAATCATGCTTGAATAATTTACCCTGCCAAGAAGATTTGCAGTTCAGTGTGTTTTGGAGTCAGTTTTTGAACTGAGGAGGAGGGCTCCGATGTCAGCAAAAAGGCAGTTGAGTCTCCAGCCAGCCTTGCAGGAGTTTCCAAGCAGGCCGGTGAATCTGTTGAGTGGCCAGGTCTGCAGATGGGAATTGGTATCCATCTCCCATAGATGGGATAGACAGATGTAGATGCTCTGAACCTTCAGCCTCTTTGCCTGTCCTCCTCCTGAAATCCATGGGACAGAACTGGAGCTAGTCAGCTGGACGAGGTGTGGCATTTTTCTGTGTTTTCGGATGCGTGATTTTTCTCCGTGCTAGTGATTTGCAGTCTTGGAGAGTTAGGACAGTGACAGAGGAAGACTTTGACAGTCACAGGCTGCAAGCCAGCAACAGTGTTAAGTGTAGGCTTAAACCCCATTGAAATCTCTGCAATTCAGACCCTTTTTTGAAGTGTGGCACAGTGCCTTGGCTGACTGACCCTCCGAGGGGTCACTGCTGTGATCCCTGCGGACAGTTCAGTCTCTATCTTCTGCTTTCCAGGAAGAATTCCTCTGCTGAGGAGCTGACATTTTTTTCCACAAGACCAAAGCACTAATCATCTTGGTGTTTCAAAAAGGGATGATCACTGCAAAGTTCCATTTTGTGACCACGAAGCACTGGAAACGCCAGGCCACCATCTCACTGTCAGGCGAGACTTACCTCTGTGTTTACGAACCATGAAGACCTTTTGGGCTGTTGTTTTGTTGCTGGTGAAGAAGCCCCACAGGCAACTGGGGGAAGCAGAAACTGCCTTCTCTGGAGCATAGGCAATGTTAGTCCCAGGTGTACAGACCCAGGTTTTGCTCTTGCCTATGCCGTTCAGGGTGGTCCTGATCTTGCTGAGATGCTCTTGGAGAATGTTGTTGGGAGCAGTGGTTGTGCCCTGTGGTCAGCTGTGTCTCGGGGCTGGTGGTTATCCTCCACTAAAACTGCCAGTTTGTTCTCCAACTGGCCTCCCTTGCTTACCCTCAAGAGCAATTTGGATGTTTAACAGAGAAGAGGTACTGTGGGAGCCTGATGGTGTGTCTCTGGCACCTAAGCCTGTGGGTTTCTCATCTGGAAAAATTTCTGCCTTCATTTGCCTGACTTTGTCTCCTTCCTCAAACAAGAGCAGCCACAGCGGCAGTGTCAGACAGGATTTGGTGTGTCTTTGGAGAGGCTTCCTCCCTGCTTGTTGTTTCCAGGGGGTTTCATTAACCTAGGAGCAAAGGTTTATTTTCACCAGGGGACCTCCTTGTAGAGAGTCGTTTCACATCAGCAGGCTGCAAACCAAAATGGGCCCTGCGCTGAGAGACCCCCCTTTGGACCTCACCTAGATTTGCGTGGCAGCCCATCTGCTCCTGGTGCCAAGTGGTGCACAGTGATGGATGGGCAGGAGGGGCTCTGCTAGAGCACTGAATGCTGTGGCTCTTACCCAGAGCCCGTCTATTGACTGGGTCATTTTACACCGGTCTTTTGTTGTACCAAGGCAATAAATGGTTTATATTCAGGCAGTTTTAGTTCAATGTTATTGAAGCCTGAAGAAAAGGCACAGTGGGCCAAGCCCTACTAGTTTTTCTCACGCTTTGCCGGGCTGAGGAGGGTGAGATTGCATTGTCATTGGACATACCCGCTCACAGGGGCTTGCGGGACCGAGAAAAGAGGAAGGGGGATCGCAACACTGCCTGGACCGTTTTGCAGTCAGACCCCTGGGGACGTGAGTTATGATGCTGTAGTTCACACCTCGTGTGCTTTGTGGCATTCAGCCGAGTGCTCCGCGCCCTGCACACCTAGTGTGAAGTACTTGGGCTCAGCTTGCGCCCGCACTGGCTCAGCCCTCACGTGGAGATGGCTGCAGGGACATGGCCGCAGGGCTTAGCTCTCCCTCCACTGCTTTTTGTTTCGTTTTTTTATGGCAACCGAAGTTGTGTCTGTTCAGAGTATGCCTTGCATCTCCCGAATCCAAGATGCCTTTGGGGTAAGCAGATGCCTTTTCCTAGCGAAAAAACAAGGATGGGTTAGGTGCCGCGTGTTGCTCTGTTGTGTCTGCGTGACTCCAGTTACCGACTTGGGGTGGTAAGGATTGGTGCCTGGGAACAGCAAGCAAGGGTTGAAGTCTGAAACAGATCAAGAAGTCTTTATCTCAGTCACAGAACACGTAACGTCTTTATCTCAGTCTTCTGCTTCAAATCTGTTCTGTGAGAGCAAAAGCTTAGTGCAAGGATTTTCAGATCAGATCATTATGAACCAAAGGCTTGGCAGCAAATTCTTTCATCTTGCCGCTAACTTCAGGGATGGAGTTAACCCGTTTGGTGCTCTTGGTGGGGACAAAAGTTGTTGCTTGCTTGTCTGTCTCAAGACACCTACAAGGTGGCAGAACATTTCTGTGCCCTTCAGCCTGGCTGTCCAATCCGTTGTGTGCCTGGGGGTGTGTTGGCAAAGCAGCTGCACATCGAGAGCTGCTGGCACCTAAGCTAAGTCAAAGAGGAAGCTTCTCTTGAAAGCCTGTCCTCTTCCCAAACTCCGTGAGCACAAGGTGCTGCCTGTCCAGGGTCACTGAGTGCACGAACTGACTGATCCGTGCTATGCCTTCACAGGCTGTTGGTGTGCTGGCAGTCAGGCTTACTGTCAGGACGCTGTTTGATGTTATTATCTCTGCATACCTGTTTTATGGTTAGTGACGTTGGTGCCTTCAGTCCCTTCCTGCATTAGCACTTCATAAATTGGAATTTAAAATTGCTCAGGAGACCCAGGTTAAAAACTTTGAATTCTTTGAATGAGGATTGGAGTAAAATCCTCGTTTTTTTTAAAAAAGGGCCTGGCACTTGGAGGTGTTACCTTGCAGGCAGTGGGAGCTGGTGGCTGTGACAGACACACATCATGTTCAGAAGTCCCCTAAAGTGATGTTGTGGAGAGCTAAGACGCCTTGCAAAGACACAGGGCTCTTTGGTGTGAACAAGGCTGACCCAGCAAAGCTGCTTTGTGGACCACATGGGCTGATAGTGCTGCATCATGGAAGAAACACAGGTCAGCATCAATTCAGGCATCTCTGCAGCACATAGACCTTTTCTTAGTGTACGTCTGCCTCAACTTCAGCCTCATAGATGTTAGATGTCTGTTTAGCATAGGATCTTCCTACAGGCAGAAGAGTGCCTCCAGAGATAGATATCTACCTAGCTAAGCATCTGAGACGAGTAGCTTTGACCAGTTGGAGTTCCTGACTTTGGGATGCATAAATATAGGACTTTTCCCCTCAAATCCTCCCTAGTAAATTCCTGCTGTCTCCAGATGCTGGATGTGTCAAGTGCAGCTGTAGTTCTTGAAAGCCTGCTGTTACCAACCATCATTTTTCTGGGCTTTGGGTAGTCACTTAGACAGATTTAATAAGAGTTTCTATCTGTGGAACATGAATAATTCCCTGTAAGTGGCCAAGAGTGGGAGAATATTCAGGCCAGGGGCTCAAAGGAAGAGGGTTTGTTTATTTTTCCAAGGTACTGTAAACCCTGAATTTGGCAGAAAAGTAAATGCATACAGTCATTGTGCTGATTCACATATTATTACTGGTTTTGATAGAACATATAATATAGGCATAGCCCTAAAAGGCTTTTTCTAAAGGTGACACATGCTGACTTGCAGCCGCACACTCTCCTTCCAAGCATGAGTAACTCCCAGGGTATGTGTGGCTTGTGGCTGGGTTGTGATAAGTAAATGTAAAAGAATCAGTGTGGTCACCGTCACTGCCACCCCTCGCAGCTCTGACAGGAAGGACACTACCAAAGAGCAGTGAGAGTCTCCAGAGGAGATGAGGAATTTGTTACCAGGGGAAGCTGTGCAAGAAGAACTATTCTGTGAAGCAGAACTATTACCATGGGCTTCTGAAGGGCAAACTTCAACCTATTTAGAACTCTGTTAGAGAAGGTAACTTGAAGTACAGTCCTAGAGGACAAGGGGGTCCAGGAAGGCTGGATTTTCTTCAAGAAGGAGCTCTTAAAAGCGCAGGAGCACGCTGTCACCATGTGTCGTAAGGCAAACTGGTGGGGAAAACGACTGGCCTGGCTGAACAGGGAGCTTCTGGTGTAACTTAAGAGGAGAATCTGCCATTTTGGAAGAAGGGATAGGCTACTCAAGGAGAGTATAGGAATTCAGTTAGGTTGTGTAGAAACAATACTAGGGGCCAAATGCTCAGCTAGAACTCAGCCTGTCCACCTCTGCAAGTGATAAGAAAAAGTGTTTTTACAAAGATATTAACAATAAAAAAAAGAACCAAGGAGAGTCTCCATCCTTTATGGGATGTGATGGGGGGGAACATCGTTATCAAGGATGAGGAAAAGGCTGAGGTTCTTATTGCCTTCTTTGCCTCAGTCTTTAGTAGTCAGACCAGTTATCATCATGGTATTCAGTCCCCTGGGCTGGAAGATAGGGTTGGAGATCAGCATAGTCCCCTTGTCATCCAGGAAATAGTAGTGTATGACCTGCTAAGCCAACCGGACACCCATAAGTCTTTGGGGCTGGATGAGATCCACCTGAGTGTGCTGAGGGAGCTGATGGAGGAACTTGCCAAGCCTCTCTCCATCATTTGTCAGCAGCCCTGGTTAATGGGAGAGGTCCCAAATGACTGGAAACTTGCCAATGAGATGCCCTTCTGCAAGAAGAGAGGATCCAGGGAACTACAAGCCTGTCAGCCTGACCTCAGTACTGGGCAAGATTATGGAACAGTTCATCTTGGGGATGATCATGCAGGAAGTGCAGGACAACATGGAGGTCAGGCCCAGCCAACATGGGGCAAGTCCTGTTTAACCAGCTTGATCTCCTTCTATGATCAGGTGACCCGCCTGGTGGATGAGGGAAAAGCGGTGGATGTTGTCTCCCAGGACTTCAGGAAGGCATCTGCTCGAGATGCTGATGGCTCACAGCTTAGACAGGTGGGCTCTTCGCTGGGTAAAAACTGACTGGATGGCCGAGCCCAGAGAATTGCAGTGAATGGGGTTAAATCCAGTTGGTGACTGGTCACAAGTGGTGTCCCTGAGGGCTCAGCTTTGAGACCAGTCTTATTTAACATCTTTGTCAATGACCTGGATGAGGGGATTGAATGCACCTTCAGTAAATTTGCAGGTGACACAAAATTAAGTGGGAGTGTCGAACTGCTTGAGGAGGGTAGGGAGGCACTGCAGAAGGATTTGGACAGGCTGGAGCAACGGGGTGAGTCCAGCAGCTGAGGCTTAACAAGGCCAAGTGCTGGGTCACGCACTTCAGTCACAACAACCCCCAGCAGTACTGCAAGCTAGGGGAAGAGTGGCTTGAGCTGCCTGGTGGAAAAGGACCTGGGGGTGTTGTTTGACAGCTGGCTGAACAGGAGCCAGCAGTGTGCCTAGGTGGCCAAGAAGACCAATGGCCTGTATCAGGAATGATGTAACCAGCAGGAGAAGAGAGGTGATGGTGCTCCTGTGCTCTGCAGTCATGGGGCTGCACCTTGAGTACTGGGGCCAGTTTTGGGTGCCACAGTATAAGAAGGTCATTGAGGTGCTGGAGCAGGTTCAGAGAAGAGGAATGAGGCTGGTGAGAGGTCTAGAAAACAGACCCTTTGAAGAGTGGCTGAGAGAGGAGACCTTACTGCTCTCTACAACTACCTAAAAGGAGGTTGTAGCGAGGCTGGTGCTGGTCTCTTCTCTCTGATTACTAATGACAGGATGAAGGGAAATGGCCTCAAGTAGCATTAGGGGAGGTTTAGATAGGCTATTAAGAAGAAGTTCTTCACTGAGAGAGCGGTTGGATACTGGAACTGGCTGCCCAGGAAAGTGATGGAGTCACCATCCCTGGAGGTATAGGTATTTAAAATATGGTAGATATGGCACTTTTAAGGCCACGGTCTAGGGGCTAGAGAGATGTTGGTATAAGAGCTGGACTTACTGGTCGTGGAGGTCCTTCCCAGCCATAATGATTCTATGATTCTACTCTATGATTCCAAGTGACAAAGCCCAGCCCAGGGCCATAGAAAATCCCTAGAAATTATGTTCTTCCCCATGTCAGAAGGGTCCAAGTTTATGGCAGGGAGCTAAGGCAGTTGCTTGTGCCAGTACATTAGCCAGGAGTGGGGGCTCACTTGGTGATCATGTGGCTTTTGGCAGTATGGTTACAACTGCTGATGGCAGACACATCCTTTTAGGGACCCTTCTCCTTTGTACCCCACGTACATTCTGGGGGGAAGAGGCTGGTTCAGTGGGCAGTCCAGTCAGCAGCTCAAGTTGGGGATTTTCTCCTCTGGCTGTAGTACAGTGTGTGGAGACTCATCTGCTAACTCCAGAGCTGGGAACAAATTTAGACAGTGTGACTGTCCCGTCCAACAGTTATCCCTGGGCCCAGCAGTTAAATATATTTTTCTATTGTAGGATCATTATATTTGCAGCTTTTAAAGACGGAGTGACATTTGGAGCAGAAATGCCGAAGGCATGGTCTGTTCCAGGCTGACAAAGCATTTCTTGCTTGTCCCTGTGTCCCAGCAGGGCAGAGCAACACTTGCCCATCCGCAGAACCCACAACCCAGTGTCTCAAATAAACGTGATGTGGGAACTGGTGAGGGTGGCTGTGTGGGTCTGAGCCTGTGTGTGGCCCATGTTGCAGAGCTGGAGAGGGATGGGTTGGGATCTGGGGTGGGAGAGGGTGTTCCTGCAATTGGGAAGGCAGGAAGCCAAGCGTGGGAAAAGGAGGGAAAAGAGGACGATTGTGAGAAGAGTAGGAGGGAAGGAAAGGCCAGAGACAATAATTCAACTTAGCGAAGAGGCAGTGATCAAGAGTGCAAGGATTTGGCAGAGTATCTGTCTGAAAACACTGAGGTTCCACAGGAAGGAGGTAATTTTGTGTTTAATTCAGTGCCATGTCCTGATGCGAGGGAATCTCCTCGGTGCAGGACTCTCGCATCAGTTTTCCTGCCTTTCCCAGAAGCACAGAGTAGGGGGGAAGGAATAAAGGACAGTGCTCCACGTTTGCCTTTTCTTTGGCATTTTACAGTGCAAGTCAGATGTTCTTTGCAAGGCTGGGGCGCAAAATCATTTTCTTCTCCTCAGGAGAAACATGGATTTCTCCAAAGCCTGAAATCAAAGGTCACTGCAGTGAAAGACATTTTTCCAGTGACTTCACCACTGCATCTTTCTGGGGTTGTGGGAATTTTTTCATGTTGGTTTCATGTTGTCAGGGTTGTCCTGTAGAGAACAAGTGTTCACTCTTCTGTGTATATGGTCATGCAGTGTATTCAAAGACCTCTGGGCGTTACATGTTTGTGAATGGTGTTTAGAATTTGAGGATAGGTCCATTTTTGGAGTCACTGTTCCAGTGTTTTGCATTTAAAATCCAAATACTCATCTGTCAGTGCGTTATGCTGGCAGTCCTGTGATGCTTTGCTGGTAGGTCCAGTTCACCTCAAGTTTTATTCTTCAGTCGTGCATGAAAAATGTAGCTGCATGAACTCTGTAGAAATTACAAGTATTTCAGGGTTGTTTTTTTGTTAGGGATTGTAGGTCACACTTAAAGTACTGTAGCCCTCAGGTCTGGCTTTGTGCATCTGAGGGTCTCTTGGTTTACACAAACTTTTTGTTTCCCTCTACTCAAAAAGAGAGTAAAAAATAAATCCCACTATTCTATGGGAAGATCCCAGGAGAGTTTCCATTATTTGGACAAAGAATGTCCCAGGGTTTTGTCATTGTTCTGGGACGGCCTGGAAGAGTTTTGCTCCCTTTCCCAGGCCCTTGCTTTGCTTTTCCAGCTCTGCATCTGGGGGTCATATGCAAGGTTACAAATCAAAGCCGGAAGATTTGCATGCTAATATAAACTACATGCAAGTGTTGGTGTGGAGCTGGAATCCTGAACATGAGACGCTGAGAGGGCTGTTGGGATCCAGCAAGGCTTCTCTGCACTTGCAAGGCTGACTGAGCAGGGAGCTGTTGCCGTTTGTGTAGGTAAGGCTTTCTAGCTACAGCATGCACTTCCCTGCTCTGCACCCGCACGTGGACCTGCCTGCACTGGACTAGCAGGGTTGTACTGATGCCATTTCCCAGCTATGGAGCTCGTTGTATACAGTGCTAGAGCATACACAGCTTGTGGCTACATGAGCACATATATGAGCACCATAGCTTAGAGATTCATCAGTACAGCCCTTCTGGTACAGTGTAGATGGGCACATGGTCTTGGAGCAGAAGGAAGAGTTCTTGGAGAGGTCTCCCACAGTCATAGATAACTGTGCTTCTCTAAGTTTCTCTGATTTTAAGAGCATCTTTCAGATATGTTAGCAATCCTCCTTTCATTTGAGGTTTGCAGCACCATTAAGGGAATGAAGCACTTCCCGTTGTCTTCTGTGGGTCTGATGACTTTGTAATGGCAGTCAAAACCAGATGCAGTTGTACCCATTTAGACCAGTACTGAATTTCGTTTACAAGCATTGCTTCCATCTGAATGGTTCTAGCACCAACTGGACAGCAGAGTGGCCACAGAGGGCCTGTATGCTCTTCTCTTTATTGTATGTTCATCTCTCTACACTTCTAATGCTCTGTTGACTTAGATGTTGTGTTTTCTAATCGTCTGCCAACTCTTAAATGGCAGAAACTGAGTCAAGTGGTTATTCTCCTTCACAAATAGTTCCATCACACATGGAAAGTAAACATAGGTGAGCACAGAAACAGAATGGAAGCATAAATACAGGTCCAAAGTGCAATCTGCACCTTCCTCATGCATGTATGCAAATCTAATGGGTGGATATTTCCATTTCCCTTGTCTGCCCTTCACTCGGAGGGATTCTGCTGTGCTGCTTCTTGAGGCTGGGAGGTGGTAGCAGGGGCAAAAGCGATCAGTTCTTACTGGTCCTGTTTTTTATTCTCTCTGTAAGCTCCAGTTATTGGATATGTCGGAGATAAGGTAGCAGCCTTGACAAGTCTTTGATGTGACCCAGGATAGCAGTTAAAAAATAAACAAAGCCCTGCTAATGCAACACAGATATTGCATGTCTGCAAGAACTAGATGCATCACATTCTGCTCACACCCCTCTAAGAACTAAGTTAGATGAAGAAATCAAACGAGCCAGGCAAGAGGCTGCAGGGTGGTTTGTAACTGCAGGGCTCCCAGCCATTCCAGTTCTGCAGCTCTCTGGTCAAGTTATTGTCACAAATCATAGGTGCAAATTCCACTCTTTACTTTTTTATGCCTCTCATGGCAATGCAAATGGCTATGCAAAGAAACAGAGCAGGGAGGTTTTTTCCCCCTTTTGGTTTATAGCTCTGATTGTTTGGGAGGACTTGGTGTCTTCTTAGCAGGGAAGTGCTACAAGGTCAGTGCTTAAATACCTGCGTTGGCAAACAGCAAAAACCTGAGGGGCGAAGATGAGGCTAAACAGGAATTTGTACTGTGGCCTTTGGAACCTCACCAATGTATGAGAATCATAGAACCATCATTAGGGATTGGAAGGGACCTCGAAAGATCATCTAGTCCAACCCCCCTGCCAGGGGCAGGGACATCCCACCCTAGATCAGGCTGGCCAGAGCCCCATCCAGCCTGGCCTTAAACACCTGCAGGGACGGGGCCCCAACCACCTCCCTGGGCAACCCATTCCAGGCTCTCACCACTTTCATGGTGAAGAATTTCTTCCTCCCATCCAGTCTAAATCTACTCAGCTCCAGGTTTTCTCCATTCCTTCTAGTCCTGTCACTACCTGATATCCTAAATAGTCCCTCCCCAGCTCTTCTGTAAGCCCCCTTCAGATACTGGAAGGCCACAATAAGGTCACCTTGGAGCCTCCTCTTTTCTAGACTGAACAGCCCCAACTCCCTCAGTCTGTCCTCATAGGAGAGGTGCTCCAGCCCTCTGATCATCCTCGTGGTTCCAGCATGTCCATATCCTTCTTGTAATAAGGGCTCCAGAACTCGTCGCAGTACTCCAGGTGGGGTCTCACCAGAGCGGAGTAGAGGGGGAGAATCACTTCCCTCGATCTGCTGGCCACCCTTCTCCTGATGCAACCCAGGATCCGGTTTGCCCTCTGGGCCACAAGTGCACACTGCTGGCTCATGTTGAGCTTCTGGTCCCACAACACAAACCAAAGCCAAGTGACAGAGACCCGAAGGAGTCATTCCCTGCCCCAGACAGCATGTAGTGGCAGCTGATATCCTGCAGTACACAGAGAACACAGGGTGTATTCTCCAGGACAAGCAGGAGCTTATCTTGTTTACACAGTTAAGACACGATCAGGACTTGTTCCTGAAATCCTGAAGCGGTCAGGATTAGCTCATGCTGCACACCGGGCTGAACTGTCATCCACGCACTGATTCAATTTTGTCTGCAAGGAGGGGCAGCAGTCAAAGTTGCCGTCAGCCCAGTGATGAGTGTGTTTCCATCCTCACATACCTCAGGCTGAGATAGCCTGAAGCGAGTGTCCTCTGGATGAAGCTGCTGTAGGATGGATGCAGGGCTGCTTGGAAACTCTGCTGAGATCATGGAATCATGGGATCATCGAGTCCAACCACCAACCCTAGTCTACAAGGTCACCCCTAAACCAGATCCCCCAACATCACATCTAAGCACTTTTAAACTCATCCAGGGCTGAGAAGGCAGTCTTTGGTGACTCCTAGGGAACAGTGAGGGGCTTACCATGCCGGGCTCTGCAACACCTGGCCCAGACAAGCACTGCTTGCTGTTCGCAGCGATGCCTTCGAAGATGGGACAGGGAGGGTGCTTGTTAAATCTGCAAGTGCCAGCAGGCTGCGAGAGGCTGTGAGTGCAGAGGGTATATTTGGAAAGCCATCGGAAAAGCAGTGCAGGTCAACAGGAGCCAGTGCTCTGCTGCTCCACACAGAAATAGCCAACTATAAAAAGAAAAGATGAGGAATAAATTATAAGGCAACATTAACGTGGAACCCGGGAGCCTCGGTGACTCACAGGCTGGCCGTGAGTCAATGCTGTTAATGCAGTCACAAAGATGGGAGAGCACGCCGGGAGGTTGGAGCGGAAGGACAGGCTAGGAGATAAATGTGAAGCAGCCTTTTCCTGCATCTCTGGCTGGGATCTGCTTGGGGCCTTGGCTTTGGGAGCCATCCTTTGAGAAGGCTGTTTCTGAGAGCAATAAAATCCAGACATCTACGTGAGGGATCTCGTAGTCTCTGCACAACAGTGACCTCAGTGGGACTGTCCTGCTGAGAGCACTGGAAACTGGAGAAGAAGCAAGATCCTGTCCGTCGTAGATCCCAGCAAGAGCAGCACAGATGTGCCAGGGTCAGCGAGTGTTCTCTGAAGGGCAGGTGTCAGGAGGATGGAGCCAGGCTCTGCTCAGGGGCACCCAGTGACAGGACAAGGGGCAGTGGGTGCGAGTTGGAGCAGAGGAGGCTCCACATCAATCTGAGAAGGACCTTCTTCCCAGTGAGGGTGACAGAGCCCTGGAAGGGGCTGCCCACCAGGGTTGTGGAGTCTCCTTCTGTGGAGACGCTTCAAACCCGCCTGGCCATGTTCCTATGCAATTGGATCTAGGGGATCCTGCTGTGGCAGGGTGATTGGACTGGATGACCTCTGGAGGTCCCTTCTGATCCCTCATGTTCTGGGACCCTGTGAGTCTTTGCCTGTAGCTCAGAGGGACGACTGACACACCAGCTCAAACCAAAGAGGGGTTTTTCACAGGAGTCACTTGGAGCTGGTAGCTGATGGTCTTTGTCTGTGATCAGAACCCACTCAACCCGTACAAACACCAGCACTCCTCCCAATGGCAACAGTGTGTCCCACCAGCCTAGTAAAAGGACTGGAACCAGTTGCTCAGTAGCCTAGAAAAGGGACTGGAACTAGTTACTCAGCAGAAGGGAAACCTCCTCACTCCCGCACTCCTTTTAGCCTGAGAAGTCACCTTGCACAGTGCAGGAGCCTCCTCTGCCTAACTGGCAGCTTGGCAGCCCTGCCAAGAGCAATTTGACTTTGACTGGAAGGATGCTGCATGGCCAGCGCCGAGCTGGGGAGCCAGGCACACTGTGAGCCAAGTGCCTCCTATTTATAGCCCACTCCAGATTCTGCAAGGATTCCCGGAACACTGCAGCTCCCGCTGGAAGTCCTGTCTGCACAGCGAGCAGTGTTTTGAACATCCAACTGTCAGCAGAGGCTGTGTCTGCAGCAGTATCCATGGGAAATCTGGGCCGTGCTCGGAGAGGCACCAGGCACTGGAGCAGAGCAGTTACAGTCCAGTGGTTTGGGTTTGTTGGCCAAATCATCACGGCAGATGGAGGTTTGTAAGCAGCCAAACTGTAGAGGCACTGAGATGGCAGGAAAGCCAGGTGAACAGAGCCCTGGGCTGTAAAGGGAGACCTGGCTTATCACAGAATCACAGACTCATTCCAGCTGGAAAAGACCCCCGAGAGCATTGAGTTCAACCATCAGCCCTACCCTACAAGGCCACCCCTAAACCAGAGCCCCCAACATCACATCTCGGCAAATTTTAAACTCATCCAGGAATGGGGACTCGACCTCCACCCCGGGCAGCCCATCCCAGTGCCTGACCACTCTCTCCAGGAAGAATCTCTTCCTGATGGCCAGTCTAACCCTCCCCTGTTGGAGCTTGAAGCCCTTCCCTCTGGTTCTGTCGCCAATGACCTGTGAGAAGAGCCCAGCAGCAGCATCTCTGCAGGGTCCCTTCAGACAGCTGTAGAGAGCAAAGAGGTCTCCCCTCAGCCTCCTCTTCCTCAAACTCAACAGCTCCATATCTCTCCATCAGAGTGATTCTCCAGGTCCTTCTCCAGCTTCACTGCTCTCCTCTGCTCTTGCTCCAGCCCCTCAATGTCTCTCTGGACAGTGCTGTGAGCTGGGACCAGCTATGCTGGGGAAACTGGGCCACCTGACAGCGAGCATCGTCCTTGTGTCCATGTGCCTGGGTCGTAGCTCTTTGTCCTGAGGAGATCTTCCAGCCCAGGAGGTGTCACAGAACAGCTCAGCCTGGCTGCTGCTGCTGCTGCAGAAACATCCAGCTCAGAGGTCCAGAGTCTCCGTTCCTGTTGCTCTGACAGCTGCTGGTTCAGCCACAGGAGATCAAATGGCTTCAAATACTCTCCATCCCCCTGCAGCAGGGGAGCAAAACCCCCTCATTTGCAGAAAACCTGAGGAGCAGGAATTAGGAAGGGGGTGCGAGTCTGCAGTGAGACCCAGTCTGAAGAGACTATAAATACCTGCCAGGCCCTGGGAGACGGCGAGGATGAAGCGCCCCGGACGTCTCTAACAAGCAGAGGAGCTTCTGAAAAGGTGGGGTTTTTCTTCCTTTCAAGTCCTTTCCCTGTGTTGAATCAAGGAGAATTGGGAATGAATCCCTGACCCTCTAATCTCTGCTCCGCGAGTGTCTCAGCTCTGCGCCGGAGCGGTTCAGCCGGTCTGAGCTGGCTGCAAACAGGGCTGGAGCTGGAGATTAAAGGCTGAAATGCAGAGTTAAATTGCAGATGAGGAAGGAGCTTCCTGTTAGTCATTTGCCAGAGGAGAAGCCTTTGCTCTGCTTTTCTTGGTGTGTAAAGTGCCTTCTCCATGGAGCCCTGAGGAGTGCGGGGCTGGGCAGGTCACAGAGCATTAGGGATGGGAAGGGACCTCGAGAGACCAGCCAGTCCCGTCCTCCTGCCACAGCAGGATCCCCTAGATCCAGTCATTAGGGATGGGAAGGGACCTCCAAAGATCATCCAGTCCCATCCCC
>JAOXOE010019618.1:6720-23155 GCA_028565055.1 Phoeniculus purpureus
CGTTTCAGGCGCTGAGGAATCAGGCCCTTTCCAAAGAAGCGTTGAGCTGGAGAAGCTGCGCTGAAGAATTGAAGAATTCACCAGTCTGGAAACAGCGTGGGGTGCCGCTATACCACAGACAGGGGTGATACATGAATAATAGAGAGGGTGATGGTACTCTTCTCTACATGACTGACGTGTTTTCTTTTTCCTGCAGATCTCTGATCTGAAAAAGACCCAAGAACCAATACAATAGTGATTTCCCATGTATTTTTCTCAGAATATATAATGGCATTTGGGACACAGTTTCTAATTGGCTGCATTTCTGCACTGACTTGCTTGACATTTTTCTGCTTTTCTATACATAGTTAAAGAGTTAATAAACCTTTCCTTTTTAGTTTCCCTAAGCTATCCATTGTCTGGCAAATTTATCTGAGATCTCACTGAGACCTGACTGCTTTTGCTTCTCTTTTCCCTGAAAACCCGGGAGCAAAGCAGTCTCTTAGTTTCAACACGTTACAAGTGGTTAGCAGAATGACAGAGGTTCTCCTCCCTTCTACTCTGCCCTGGTGAGACTGTATCTGGAATATGGTGTACAGTTCTGGGCCCCTCAGTTCCAGAGGACACAGAACTGCTGGAAAGTGCCCAGTGCAGTGCCACAAAGATTATGAAGGGAGTGGAACACCTTGCAGATAAGAAAAGTCTGAGGGAGCTGGGTCTCTTTAACTTGGAAAAAGGAGACTGAGGGGTGACCTCATTAATGTTTATAAATATGTGAAGAGTGGGTATCAGGAGGATGGAGCCAGGCTTTTCTCAATTACATCTAGTGACAGGACAAGGGGCAATGAATGTAAGGTGGAATGTAGGAGGTTCCATATGAATGTAAGAAGGAACTACTTAGTGAGGGTGACGGAGAACTGGAACAGGCTGTCCAGGGGGTTTTGGAGTCTGCTTGTCTGGAGATGTTTATAGCCTGCCTGCATATGTTCCTGTGTGACATGATCTAGGTGATCCTGCTGTGGTAGAGGGATTGGACTAAATGATCTTTCAAGGTCCCTCCCAATCCCTAATATTCTGTCATTCTGTGATTCTGTGAATAGAACACACTGCAGACCTTCTCACTGTCTACAACCTGAAAGGAGTTTGTAGAGAGGTGGAAGTTGGTCTCTTCTCACAAGTAACAAGTGGTAGAGGAAGAGGAAATGGCCTCAAGTTGGACCAGATGATGATTAAATTATACATTAGGAAAAATTTCTTCATTGAAAGGGTCATCGGGCCTTGGGATAGGCTGCTTAGAGTGGTTGTTGAATTACCATCTCTGGATGTGTTTAAAAGTTGTGTAGGTCTGGACCTTAGGGACATGATTCAACAGTGGACTTGGGACAGCTGGGTTACTGGTGGAATTCAATGATCTTGAAGGTCTTTTCCAACCCAAATGATTCTACGATTCTATGACTGGAAGGCCTCAGGTGAACTTCTTCCAGCTTTCCAATATCTGAAGAGGCCTGCAAGAAAGCTGGAGTAGGTCTTTTGACATGAGTGTGTAGCGAGAGGACAAAGGGAAAGGGTTCCAGACTTGAAGAGAGGATATTGAGGTTGGGTGTGATGAACAAATTCTTTCCTGTGAGGGTGCTAAGATGCTGGAACAGGTTGCCCAATGAAGTTGTGGCTGCCCCATCCCTGGAAGTGGTGAAGTCCAGGTTGGCTGGGGCCCTGAGTAACCTGCTGTAGTGAATGTGTCCTTGCCTACACAGGAGTGTTGGAACTAGATGATCTTTAAGGTCCCTTCCAACCTTAGCTGTTCTATGATTCTATGATTATCATTCATTCCTTCATGTTTATCAAAGTCCAGGACATGCCTATGATAAAACATCATTTAAAAATTTGCCTGAATAAGATCATTATAAAAAGTTTTTATTGTTCAGTAATGTGAGGCACATGGAGATTAGGTGATACTTTATAATAAACATTAATAATACAATTGATACAACAGCAATTAATCAAACATCAAAATACATTAAATCTCCAGTCTATAAAGTCAGCTTTGCAAAACTCTTTTCCTAGTTATGTTTAGCCTATAATAAGGAGACACTATTCTCAGTATTGGCTAGTAAAATGAAAAGTAACTACACTGATTTGAAGCAGGGAATTTGTTTCATTAAGATGTTATAGATGCAATCTTTTTGGACAATTAATTGTGTTACAATTAATTTTATCACCTAACAACAGTGAGTTTGGCTGCCATTGCAGTTTGGCTGCTTTGCAGGACCACATTGATCAGCTAGCTTACAGCAAGCTGCAGACATATTTATTTGCACAGAGAAGATCTTGTGATGGTATTACAAAACATTGCCTGGACTATGTGGAATTTCCCTTAGATTTTGAATCAATGCTGGCATTTACTGAGTAAATGTCCTGATTCCAGTACTTCAGTGCACTCATTCAGTGAAATGCCAAATTAGTTGTGAGTTTTCAGCAGCAAGTTTGGGAGGTGAGGTTAACAGTGAGTATTTGGCAGCGCAATCTAAAGTCAGCTCTTTAATTTAACAGATTTCTTCCTTTCTCTAGCCACCTGATCATTGGTATTATACCAATTTACAGCTGAAGCTTATCTGGCTGCTGATTAATATTTTGGATGATAAAGTAATCATCATTCCAAATGATGAATTAATCACAAAGGGGCAAATAATGAATGGCATACATACCCTGCATTTTATCACAGCTTTGAGACCAAGCCAGTTGTCTGAGTTCCCATAACAGAAATAAAGTGACTGTTAGATATAAATCAGGGCCATTAGCCATTTAACACTTGACCTTTATATGAGGGGGATTTTCCTTAATGAAAGTGAACATGTATACTCAAGAATCTAGTAGACAAACTAGTTAATAAATATAATTTCAAGTCAGCATATCTTCATATATCAGATTAATTTCAATCAACAAAATCAGACTTTCAGGTTTCCTTGTATTTGTGCAAACCATCCCTTGTCTTGTTGCAAGAGGAGTTGCTGAAAAGGCCATCCAATCATCTTTGTGGCCCCTTTCCAGTAGTTCCCTGTCTCCTTTGAACTGCAAATGCAGAACTGAACACAGTACTCCAGGTGTGGCCTCACTGTGGCAGAGTAGAGAGGGAGGATGACCTCTCTACACCTACTAGCACCCTAGAGTCTTATTGGCCTTCTTGGCAACAAAGCACACTGTTGGCTTATGTTGAGTTTGCTGTCTAACAGGACTTCAAGGTCTTTTTCTTCAAGGCTACTGTCCAGTAGGTCTACCCCTAATCTGTACTGGCACATGGGATTGTACCTCCCCAGATGCAGGACCCTACACTTGCTCCTATTGAACCCCATTAGGTTTATCTTTGCCCAACTCTCCAGCCTGTCCAGGTCACACTGCATGGCAGTGGCAGCACAGCACTCTGATGTGTCAGCCACTGCTTCCAATGTGTATCATCTGTAATATTGTATAGGATTGTTGTGGCCCAAGTGCAGGACCTGGCATTTGATTTTGTTGAACTCATACAACTGACCTTGTCGCACCAATCCAGCCTGTCGAGTTCTCTCTATAGACCCTCTCTACCTTCAAGAAGATCATCATGACAGCTAAACTTGTGTCGTCTGCAAACTTACTGAGAGTGCCCCGATCCACTTGTTCAAGGTATTAAGCATGAGTGGGGTGCCTGGTTGGCTCAGCTGATAGAGCACAGGACTCTGAATCCTCAGGGTTGTGGGTTTGGTTGCTACGTAGGACAACATATCCAGACATAATCTGGGTATACAACGTGCTTAACACTGCTCCGGGTGGGGGTTGGACTTAGATGATCTTTTGTGGTCCCTTCCAACCTCTAAATTCTGTGGTCCCCATATAGACCCCTGGGGAATACCACTGATGACTGGATGCCAAACACGTGTAACTCCATTCACAGAAAAAAAGAAAACAGAGAAAAAAGGCAGCACTTCATCTACTGATGTGCTATAGCATGTGTCTTCCAATCTGTTCAGTATTGTGTCATAAACATTCCTGTGTTTTGCTCTTTATGTGCACACAGAAATCTGCTTGCTTCCTAGACTGCAAAGTGAACAGGGCAGAGACAGGTTCTTGTATAGCATCTATCAGATATGTGGTAGTAAAACAGTTTCTGCTGTGGAAAAACATCAGTACCAGTATGCATACATTACCTGCTATTGATTACCAGCAGTTAGCCACTCAAATATAAAGATGAAAGAAATAGAACTGTGTATGTCTTTAGCTTTTCCAGCTAGTAGAAATAATTGCTATAGTAGCAATTTCAATAATTTTTTGACAACCATGGCAGTATTTACACTCCAAAATATGTTTCTATAAGTAAACTTCTCATATATTGGGTTCTTCATGTGTCTGTCATGATCAAAACTTTAATTTCAGGACAGACATTGGGTCTGAATGACCTGCACCAGTGTATCTCTGAGCAGTTTTATCCAGTGAAGGGCTAAGGAACATTAATGATTTAATGTGAAAGCAAGGTCATCCGTTTCCCATACTCTACTAAGAACACATCTCAAATCTAGATCTGTCTCTTTCCTTCTCCTGCTACTGCAATACTTTCAGATCAAGTTGTTTACTATCCTGTATAGCAGATCTAGTTAAGACTTCATTGCTATTTTGGATTTCATGTAAACATTTCTTCCTTACTTCTCCACCTACAAGGCCATCTTGTCTGTTGGCAGATGCACGCAAATCTCCAAACTGTTGTCATTCTCAGCATAGTGCAAATAACCCACTACTCAAAGCACAAAACATGCTACATTTGTGAGTTGGTCAAATGTCACCAAAATTGCTTAATAAAATACTTCCAGGGAAAATATTTTATTTTCTGAATATTTAGGATATGCATTTGTGTTACCAGGATTATGAGATAGATTTTTGAGCAATTATATTATCATCACCACTGGTGCAGACATACGGGATGCCCCAGCCTAGGTTCTGCTGCAGACAGTAACTGCAAGGACTGGATTCATGAATCCATGGATCAGAAAGGCAAAAGGAACAGCTTCTGCCTCAGAAAATGAAAAAGAGAGAGACTGATCTTCAGCTTTGTACCCAGAATGAGATATGTGGGTTGCAACACCTTGTTCAGTTTAGGGTGACCTTAGAACAGTCTGCTCCACCCATCACATGTGGCATCTAAGTTACAGTTTCCCTAGCATTATACACAAGCTTTAGCAGTGACCTTGGTCTCCAAAGTACCAAGCACAAGCACAAGCCTTTCTGCACAAAATTTGGTAGTAAGTGTAAACTGTGGAATCAGACACAGTGGGAAAAATGTACTGTTAAACTACAGAAAGTGTAGTTAGTTAGTTAGTTAGAAGAGACTAATCGACAAAGAAAAATCACTGAAAGGAATAATTTATGTTCTAACTCAAACATTGGGATAAGCAATTAAGTTTGTATGAAGTGTTGATACTTCATTGATTTAAACCATATCAAGTTAATCCTTGGGATGTTGTAGCTATATACATTAAATAGGATATAAGATGGTAGAGGAATCTCTCCAGAGGATGTGCTCTTTTCTTTCAAGTTAGTTTACTGCTCACTCCTCCCAGTAACAAGAAAACAATGCAGCACTTCACAATAGTTATAGCACAGCACAACTGTTCAAAGACAGCTCAATCATAATTCTTCCTTCTCTGCTTTTTCTAAGAGTAACAGAGTTTGAAAATATGTAAGGACCTTTGAACAAGAGTACTTAAGTCATCAAATAAGAATAGCATCTTTAGTGCTGGAATATAATAAAAGAGGAAAAGAGACACAGTAAATTACTGTCTTTAGGAATCTATTCAGTGAGCCTTTCAGAGAGCAGCATGGTAAATGAACTCGGTTATTGTGAACATCAATCTCTTTGAAGGCTTTCTACATGAACGCTAACATCCACCTGGTGCCACCCTGCTGATTAAACAAACAGAGTATGGGAGGGGGAAAAAGCACTAAATCTGGTGGTGTTTGTTTAACTTCCATTTCTTTCTCTGACACTGAAGCCTCTGTGCAGCCTACTGGGCTTTTTGCAGACAGATTACAGCCATTGTCCCCAGATCCAGGTCAGGGGTAGCCAATTTACCTGAGGACCTCAGCTGTGGAGAAGAACAGCTACTAAAAGCTTCTGGGTTAGGAACAGTAATTTCTCCTATTAAAGGTTTGCTTGTTCTAAAGACTATGATTAAATGTTTTTTATGACTTTTACTCACTCACTGAAACAGCTAGGAGTAGTTTTTCTGTATAACTGTCTCCAAATAAATGGCAGCCTCCATCACAAATGTGTGCTTGAAGACAAACAGAAGCTTATTTCATCAGGAGACATCAGTTCCTCTGTTCTTGTAATCATCTGATGATGTACAGTCCACATTATAATTAGATGGCCAGAGAAAAATTGGTTCCTGATATGTATAAATTTCATGTTGTTAACCTAGAAATTGGTGGTAGATGGATGTGCAATGTGTCACAGAGGATCAGAGGTGGTCCTAACTGAAGCTTAGTAAGTCAATCTGACTACAAAGTCCCCAGAAACTTGATGGTGCTCAACAGCTCTTGCAGTTTGCTGCCTTTCAGTCAGATCTAATGTAAAAGAATAAATGCAGCCAACAGGTGAACACTTATCTTAAGCTAAAAAAGAATCTTGTTAAACCCTTCCTAGATTTCTAGATTGAGAAATTTTGAAAGAAGCAGCCTGCCTACGTGGGTTTCTGACAGTGACAAGAATCAGAAAAAAAATCCCTACAAATGCTGTAAATACATTAGATTTGTGCAGGCTATTGAACTCCAAAATATCTTCAAACTGTGATTATGAAATTACTAGCTGGATTCTTGTAATTCTTTGAAACCAACAAACAAAAAATCCACTTTACATTGTTCTGGGAACTTTGGAAGAGTGTCAGAATCCAATGTTTTTGTCTTTTACAGAGTCATGATGCACTGTTGTTAACTCACTAGTGGCAGAAATAAACAGAGAAAATTGCTTAATACTGTGTATTAGTAATAGATAAGGTAAGTAAAGGCGAGTAAGGTACAGAAACCAACACAGTAATAACAACAACCTAGAGAATTTTACAAGTGGCAGATCATGAATAGCGATTTCTCTGTGCATTCTGTAAAGCATATACTTTAATTTTCATTATTAACATTCCACATGCAAAGAGTAATTAAACTTATTATTTAAAAACAGTAAAAATGGTATTGGAATGTCACAAGCATTCCTGTCTTAAATATTTCTTTGGAAGGAGACAATTCATTGTTATGTATGCAAACCGAAAAATGCATCGATAAATAAAATATTCAGTCAGTATTATTCTGCTGCATACGCTTTTTGGAATACTCAGATCTTTTCCTTAAAATGAGCAGATAATTTATAACATACTGATCACAAAAACAAGTTCAACTAAACAGGTTGTTTAATGGTGATTGTGCTATCAAAGTGCATTAAGGGAAACGTTGCTGCCATGGAAATATTTATTAAGGTAACCATTGTCCTTTCCTATATAAAATCATTGTTTGATTCATTGCCAACTGAAAGGTGAAGTCTCCAGCTGCCAGTGGTATGGAATGGAATGTGAAGAATTTGAGTTATATATGCATAATGAGCCTAAAATATGCCTAGAAACAGAAGCAAGAGACATCTCTTCAAGGTTCATGGCCTTCTCAGATGTATATTGAAATTTGACAAACCCTAGGATGAGGGTGAATTTTCCCATCATTCACTGAGTGGAAAACATCTGTCTGAATTGCTATGACTGCGCTAAACTATTCTTGGAACAGATTGTGCAAGCGTGGGCACATACAGCATGTGGATTTTCAGTTCTGCCGGACTTAGCATGAGACTGGTTTATGTCAAGAACAGAACCTCGTGACTTGAATTAAGTGCCAGGTGTTCACAGTGCTGCCATGTACTGCTGAGCAGTCCCATTAAAGGAAAGCTTAAAGCATCGGCAGAGCCACGAAGTGCACACCACCTGCCCACACTTTTTCTTTTCAGGATGACACAAAACCTACTTTGAAGTCATTAAAAGCTATAAAAGGAATGTTTATATGGATTGTATGTGCCTTCAGAAATTGGTAACAGTACCAGGGCACATAACTTATTCTGTGTAGCCATTGCTTTGTGTCTCAGTGCCTAGAAAGAAGTAATGGGATGTTCAAGTTTGGTGGCTGAAATAGCAGAGAACTGAGAAAGATTTAATGAAAGCTAAAATTATCTCCTGTAGACTGTTCAGTCTTGATGCATTAAATCATTGGAGATAAACACAGATAATAGTATTGTGTTCTGTAACATAAATAGGAGAAAATAATAACATAAAAATAGGAGTGGTAGAGAAATGACAAAACATTTAGAAAGCCAGTAACTGGTTGTAACTTTTAGTCATTCCAACTTGGCAGCAAACTTTCATATCTGGATGTCTAACTTCATGGTATGAAAATATTAGGGTTTATCCCAAAAATTTAGATACAGTAACCTAAAAAATGAAATTCACAGATTTGCAAGGAAAAATTATGGCAGCCAAAGGAGGAGAAATTGGATGATGTAGCACAGTGATTTGGACACTGCAGATTTTTTTGAAGAATCCTTAATTGTACAGCTTTTGCAGAGTAACAGGAGTCTTAGAAAAGAACTGAGTTGAATCAGTATAGAAGCACCATCATAACCTGTAAGGGCATACTTTGCCATTAGTTTCTTTTGCGGATTCAAAATTCCTGGGTGGTGTCGCCTGGATTATTTTGTCTCCACATATACATTGCTGAGAACAAAATCTGATCAATCAGATGCAGATTTTGATTTGCAAAGATGTAAGATACAAAAGCACCGTTTAATGTCCCATTGTTTAAATGAGTTAAATTTTCCTGCTTTATGAATTGGAAAACTTTCAAGTGCATTTTAACACCAGTTGTTATTATGCATTGACGACCCAAGCAGACATTTGTTAAAATTGCAAATTTTCTAGTATAATATCAAAAAAATGCTTTTCCTTCTTAATGTAGAACCTACTATAGCACACGGAGCAAGCAGAAGGCATTGAACAATGTTATAAACCAGTAGGAGATGTTTAAGGTGATGATCCTTCTTGCTAAAGACAAAATGGAAAAGAACCGAAATCCTGTATCAACAGTGGCACTCGGAAAAGTGATGTAGGCTCAGTCTATGTATGCAGTGCCAGTGCAATGAGTATAGAGTCGAGGCAGTGCACTAATCTCTGCAAAAGACATTCTGTTAGACACTCTATTGTATTCTGAACCACACTGAAACTGGCAGTCCTGCTGTAAGACTTAAAATATACACTTTAAACCTCTGGATCACAGAAGTAGGAAGCTTGTCACACCTTCTGATGTAGCTTAAAGTAATAAAGGCCTTTGAGGAAGATAACGGCAAATATTTAAATTTTGGGATATTTTTTGTTTGTTTTTTAAGTCACAGGAATGAGGTAGAGGATTGAATTGTTCACAGAAATTACTCAGAAAAAATCTTGAAACCACAGAAATATTACTTCAACGTCTTTATTCCATTCAAAAAGGAAAAGTCATATGCTGAAACCATCACTGGACCATCTTAGCAACACATACCATTGATGGTAGTTTTTTTAACACTTTTGCAACATGAGACGTATTTTTTCATCAGTCATAACTTCAAAAATGTTTGTCTCTGAATCCTAGTGTAGCTCAGCTGAGCTCTCTGTAGGAACAGAGAGAAAAGTAGATAATATGTTATGTTTAGATTTCTTACACTCCTTATGATAAACACAGAAAATCTGGAACAACTAATGTTCATTACTGCGGAATGACTTTTCCTCTCCCTAAACACGGGTCTGACCTGGAGCTGGGAGGTGTTTTCATGAAGCTTCTCACATACATTTGGTAGGAGACCACCTCCCACACTACTGAAACGCTACCAGACTCATACTACAACATGACCATAGATCACAATTGTGGGATGATAGAAAATATTAGAAGACTAGAGAAATGCCAAAGCCCCAGGGATAAATTTTCAATAGCTCAAAATGTTGAAGTTTGGGTAAATGCCTTCTGGAACAAAATATTTGTTCTATAAATTATAATGATTTTACTATATATATGTATACACCATTATGACGTATCAATTACAATCATAAATATATAGAAGGCATTTGTATCATGTATAGAAATATGATTTTGTAAAAAATGCTTGAAACCAGAACTTTAAATTTTGTAATTTAGGAGCTCTATGATTAATGCTGATAAAAATCTAAGGCTCACACAAATCACTGTGTAAAGCTGTTGAAAAGCACGCAACGATCTGTTTTTTGACTGGCTTTGATGGCTTAACAGCTGCTTAACCCTGATTTTTCTTGTTACCATTACATGTCAGTATTCTTTTATCTAGTCTTGTGTCTCATAAATCATTGGGCATCTCAGACAGAGCAGAGATTTTAGGAAAAGGAACACATCTGAGTAAGAACAACTTTCAGAGTTCAGTTACCTGGAGAACAAGCAACATTGTTAGGGTTTCTTTTCAAAGCCTTTCTACTTATTCTGGAGTTAAAAAGCACACTTGAAGGAAAATTCCCTACATGTCTGATTTTTTTTTTGCTTTCAAATAGCCTTTGAATTTCAATATGTATAGGAGAAACAGTTAAACAGCTGCACCATGAGGATGTCCATGGACCACTGGAGATTTCCTTATGTGCTCTGCCAAAAAGAAGATGTTATCTTAAAAGAACGCTTGTCAGGGGACAAAATCTCTCATCTTCAGAAATGGTTACTGTGCTGCTGACTTAATCAACAGTTTGACAAATTTAATCTCAGGAGTCAACATGGGAATATCTTCAGGAGCAGAAGACCCTACTTGCTTATGTCATCTTTAGATTAAAACCACAGACAGGATGCTTAAAGTGTCTGAGCTCGTGTAATGTGACACCAGTATGACTCTGATAGATTATAGCTCTACATTACTGAGGGATAAAGTACTGTAAATTAGTTAAAAATATGGACACTAGTGCACGTTCTAGTTGTAGGGAGTGATGCTGCTTTATGGTCAATAAATGTCACTAAAAATTGGCAGGTGTCTTGATGCTCTTCACTGAACGTAATAGCTCAAGAGAACATAAATTTGGATGATGGGCTTCATTTAAAACTTTTGGGCTTAATTCTAAAGGAAATGTGGAGGAAAATACTTTAGATAGTTTAAATCAGCTGAGAATTTGAACCTTGCAATGTTGGTGACATTGTCCCAAAATGCTGTTCTGAGGCAGACCAAACACAACATGATGCTTTTAAGATGTTCTCTGCTATGAGTTGCAACACAGGATTTGATTTAATGAAGCATAACTTGGTAGAAGCCTTAAGGAGTACTGAGGAGTATTGCACTGAAACAGATCCCTGATACTTCATCTGTTGCAGTTTTACAGCTTTTAACTTTCATTCATCTGGCAGGACTGCAAACTCTGTTTCCATCTATTTCTAAAATCTTTTCAGTTTCTGTCTGGATCAAAATCATGGCATACCTATGCTAATTCTTAAAGATGCTCTGGCCCTTAGGTGACAAGTGATGAGCAAGTAAACTCTTTAATCTACATGAAGCTTTCTCTCTTCTCTGTTAGAGGCTGGAAGATAGGCATCAGCTCTCTTCCGTGGATACCATGGATACCATTCATGTTGCCATCAGACCATGAGGCTTTTCTTATGTCATCTAAATGTTTCTAATGTCCTACTCCTAGGTGCTCTTTCCCATGGCTCAGCAATATGCTTTCATATTGCCTGATGCCCATGCTGCTCTTTGCCATATAGCTTTTTAGTACTGTAGAGTGGTAGCGTATTGCATGAGCAGTTTAGTTACACGGCATCAGGAATCAGATCATAGGAACTCCATTATCTATATAAAAAGCTCTTTGAGTTGTTCTAGATAAAAGATCTGTCTCTACACCATATAATATTTACATTTTCCTTCTCAAAACCCAGATCTCATGAATTTATAGACAGTGATCAAATCTTCTTCAGCCTTCTTTTATCCAAACTAAACAGTCCCAATCATCCTCAACCTCTCGTCATAAGACAGTTGTTCCAGACCCCCAATCATCCTCAAAACTCTGTGATGAACTCTCAATTAAATCTCTATTTCTCTTGAACTGGGGAGATCAGCACTGTACACAGTATTCCAGGTGTAGCCTCACTAAAGCAGAGTAAAGGAGTAGAATAACTTCCCTTGATCTGCTAGACACACTCCTCTTGATCTATCCCAACACCCTGTTGGCCTTTTTGACCTCAAAGGCCCATTACTGATCCGTTTTTAATTTGCTATGCACAGAACCTCCAAGATCCCTCTCCACAGGTCACTACCCAACCTGTATTGATGTCTCTCATTATTCCTTCCCAAGTGAACAACTCTGTAATTTTTTTTTTTAAACTCGTTAAGTTCTTCTTAGCCCAACTCTCCAAAACTTCTTGAATAGTTGAACAGCCACTAAGTGAATCAGCTAATCCATCCAGTTTGGTATCATCAGCAAAATTGCCAAGTAGATATTTTATTCCATCATCAATATAATTAATGAAGATATTGAACAGCACTGGACCAGGACTGATCCCTGGGGGACACCACTAGTTACAGGTCTCCAGCTATACTCTGCATCATTAATTTATTAACACAAATGTTTGCATATGGTGTATGTACTGCAGCTTGATCATTATGGTCCGTAGTATGATTCTGTGCCAGTACCTATGACTCCTTTGTGTGTGTTTTGTGGATGAGATGCAATGTCCAGCCCTTGTGTCATTGTCCCAGCAATGCAATTACAAGCTATACCCTTATGAAAGGTAGACAATTGACCCTGATGCATTTTTTTCCTTACCCAGGAGAAAATGAAGTTGGTCCATATTAGTGTAATGCTTAGCAGGAATTAAAGTGTATCTAGTAAGAAACAGAAAAACATGAAATATCACTCTCCTAACAACTTGTGCAAGCATCAGTCAGAAATCTCTTTGCCCCAAACCTTTAGTTGCATACATTCAATGAAATGGAAATGTAGAGCAAAATAACAAACAAAATAACAAACAGAGAAAAGGGATAAATTAAAAAGTAAAAACATTAGTTTGTTAAACAGTTGCATGAAAAAACAAGAGAACAAGTTGTCCATAAATTTCTGGTCAGAATTCATGATTTTTTTTTCTTAATTGCCTTTGTTTGTCCTGATTATATCACTGTAACTGAATCAAGCTCAGAGTTCAAAAGGTTTTTACCTGACAATACTTTATTATCATAATTTCTGAAGCTCAGATTATAATGGACAAATCAGATCTTTCATCATTCTTTTCCATTTCTTCAAGATATAACAAATGATTTTCATTAAGCACCATGATTTCCGTGAAATATTTGAACTAATATTGTTGTAAAAAGACTTAAGACAACAAACATGGAAACAGGGAAAATCATGTTCTCCGTATTTTTCTTGAACAGTAGATTATATAGGTGGTTTATTAGAACTTATTTTACCTGTCTTTTCTAAGCACACAATAGAAAATGACTGCATGTGTATACAAAATGTTGTAAAACCACACATTTTCCAAGCTATAGACAGTACGTAAACAACTTTGTTGTCTTTCCACTTAAATGATTTTAATAGAATAAGAGATTAAAACAAAAAAAGTTTAATCCAAGATGCAATTTTTAGCTTTATCCTCATCACACTAAGTTGCACCGTCCCCAAAATGAATTCCCTTTCACCAGTGTATTAACTAAGTCGTCATCATATACATAATTAGCAAAATAATTGTAGACACAAAGCAGCCATTAATGCATCTGCCATGCATTGTGAATCATTTAAAGTAAAATAATTGACTTTTTTTAAATTGTCTTTACATTCTGCTTAATACACAAAATTTCAGTGAACTTTCAAAATACAGAGAACAGATGAAAACTCCAATAGAAAATTTAGCAATTTACATAGGAGTTCTCAGTGACTCTTTTATAATCTATGCAATGTAATTATAAGTGAACTGCTATAGATAATTTTCCCATCATTTTCTTCCTCCTACATCCTGCGTCATAATTGCTTTCATCCTCCATACCACGTTTGATGGTGTCTTCCTGATCATCCTCCATCCTGAAAGATGGAGAGAGAAAAAAGAATATATTAAATCAAATACAGAGCTTGTTTTCACTTTGGCGGTAAGGCTTTTTACCGGGGGAAAAAAAAAGAAGAACATTAAGTGTGAACTCAAAGCACTTTATTGAGTTTTCTTTCCTCACTTGAGATCTATCTTGAAATCAAAATCCAGGGTGTCACACCTACCCAGGACCACTAAGGTTTTTAAATGATGGTTAGGAGGGAATGAACTGCGTTTCTATCCTGTTCTCTCATGCACCTCTTGATAAGACAAAAGTATATGTGCAGACTCAAAGCCTGCTTTTTGGTACAATTGTTCAAGTTCCTCCTTTTGCTCCTTTCTGCTGTTCCCACACCCAGTTTCCAAGCTGCCCAGACAGTACATATTCAGCCTTATCTAGAGGACATTGCACTGGAAGCAAAATTTTAATAGTGTTAACTAAGATTTACCTTTAGGACACCCAATCTACCCTTTGGTTACATTCTTCACAGAATTTTTAACTCTTTGATTTGATTGCTTATATAATTTATTTGACAGTTTTTACAAATCACAAACATTTAATGTATTTATTTAAGAGTAAAGCACATGCTAAGTATATTTTTGTCCTTCATCCTTAATCTCCAGGCTCACAGTAAACTAGTTCTGGAAGTAATTCCTTCTGTTGGTAGAAGCAGGATTTGATTCTTTGGAGATTGATCACAGAATCACAGAATCTCATTGGCTGAATGACCTTTAAGATCATCAAGTCCAAGAAGACTTAACACTTCCAGGTCACCACTAAACCATGCCCTAAACACCAGACCCTTAAAGTGTAAAAATCAATGAAGAAAAATGTCACAATAATGGTAGGTAACACAAAGACATGAGAGAAGAACATGCCATTGTAAAGGCCATAGCAACTGGCCACAGGTGTGTGGCAAAAAATGACCATTTGTCTACAGCAAAAGATGCCTTCTGTGTTATCATACAGGGAAACTCACAAAAACTTCCCCACCATTTATTGGCAAATCTTACCACATGGACATACCATTGCTGTCTCAGAAAGGGTTCTTCCTTTAGTTGGAGATTGTGGGACTCTACCATGCTGCTGGAAGGACAAAAAGACAAGACCAATCACTTTTAGATTCTGCGGCTCAAACTCTTACAAATCATTAATCTTGAGGACAATTTCTTTATGCTGTGGGAAGCTGTAATATATTTTTCTTCTGATGAGAACATTGTCCCTATATATAATTTTGGTATTTCACAAGTTTGGGCTCCAAATGTACAGAAAGAGCTTTTTAAGACTCTTTAGACTTTTAAAAATGTTATTACTATAACACATACCTCCTTCAGTTTCTGGTAATAAATAAAGCATCTGGGTTCACAGGTGGGGGATAAAGACATGGGTTTTTTTTTAATTTTAAACTTCTTTAAAAGACATTTATAAAACAGCTCACTTTCTTTCACACAATATACATGGCACATTGAGATAGCTTGTAGTGCGGGGTGGTATTATAAATGTGTTAATGCCCTACTGGGACAGCCTGTATAATTCACTCATGGTTTTGCTATTTATAAATGTGGTGATATGAAATTCATACTTAGAAAACTCTTGTCACAGCACAATGTCTTTTCTATATTTCATTTATATAATAGAAAAACTTACTGATGACACAGATGACTGCAGATTGCACCACAGCACACGTGTGGTGCGATCATATTCACACAGCTAACTAAAACATGAAGCTCCATTTCACTTTCTGTCCAGGTTCCCAGGTTGAACAGATTACTGGTAAGGAAACATGCAAAGTTGTCACAAAGGAAGTGGGGATAGAGATATGCAGGAAGAGCAAAACAGTACTGAGAAAACTGCTTTTAAAAGAAATAGTCCAGTGCAATTAAGATTTTCAGAGTTCTAAAACTGTATTTCAGCTCAGTTCAATACTGATGATAACAGAAAAAAACAAATAATATCTTTGAGAGGTTGCAAAACAACAATCTATAGGGTTGGCTTTATTATTATTACCAACAAGAAACTGTTTTTGGTTTGAGTAAAGAACTTTCATAGACGCTACCTCCACTTTATGTGTCATGCACATGTTGTCCACTATGGACATTCCTTACTTTAGGGCTTTATTGAAGACCTGCTCTTCTTAACAGTTGTTATTTTTGTTACTGCAGTTATTTGGATTGGAAAGAGTGAATTCCAGTAGGAGAAGTGGTAGGAAGCTTTACACTTGTGCTGAACAACTAATCCCTCATCACATTTTCTCCAATTATTATATGATCACAGAATCACAGAATCGTCATGGCTGGAAAGGACCTCCAGGGTCATTGAGTCCAACCTTTATCCTATTATCTAACTGCTAGACCAGATCCC
>JAOXOE010019639.1:0-23154 GCA_028565055.1 Phoeniculus purpureus
TCACCAGAGCCGAGTAGAGGGGGAGAATCACCTCCCTCAACCTGCTGGCCACACTTCTCCTGATGCAGCCCAGGATCTGGTTTGCCCTCTGGGCTGCAAGTGCACACTGCTGACTCATGTTGAGCTTCTCGTCCACAAGCACCCCCAAGCCCCTCTCCTCAGGGCTACTCACCAGCCAGTCACTGCCCAGCCTGTAGTTGTGCTTAGGATTGTGCTTAGCATTGTATCATATATACATATATGATATAAGCTGATCTGCACGCCCAAAAAGGAGCTCAGAAAGACTCTGCGGAGACAAGGGAACTCAAATAACACCCAGTCCTGATCATGAGGACTGGGTGGGCAAAAGAATTGATATGGTAACGCCTTATAGGGTATGAAACCTTCAGCAGGGGGTTTGAGATGGAAAAAAAAGAGCAAGCTGAACAGTGCACGCAGAACAGATAACAGAAATGTAACTGCAATAACAGAAGTGGTCACATTCACAGCTCGGTAATGACTTTTCATGAGGAATGTGCTTGTTCCACGTCTAAGTTGGGACTGCTTACCCTACAGTAACAGCAATAGCCTGTCATTAACCACACAGCAACAGCCATGTCTGTCATTAACGAGCTTCTTTCTCTGGATTTCCAAAGTGCTGTTTGCTTGGAACCGCACTGTTTCTGAGATGCCCACACATGAAAGGATATCCAGATGCATGGCTTGGCCTTAGGCTCAGATTGCTCTGTCTCTTTTTCGAAACAAATGACTCATAGACTGCAAGCCCCAGGCCCGTGGCATTTTTTAGTTCCATCACCAGATAGTTTCAAGTGATCAAACTTTTTGGAATTAAGAGCTGGATCATTGAGTCCACAGTGATTTATTGTGCACAGTCTACCACTGAGACCTTTTGTTCCTCCACCTTAGTACATGACTATTTCCATAGCGCATCACTACAGAAAAACAGTCCTTTTCCTCATTAATTTTAAGCTAAAGCTTAGTGAAAACATGTGTTGTAAGATAATAAATACCATAATCCCCTTTATTTTTCATTCAGTAGAGGATACTTTCCTGGAGGCTACAGAACAACTCAAGAGTGTTGTGCATAGGCTAAAGAAAATCTAATCCAGAATTTCCTCTTCCAAAAGAGGTCAGAAGACCTGTTTTAATACATGTCTTCCTTTCCCAGTACCCAAATCTAATTTAACTAAGCAGGAATTAAATTTATTATCCCCATGTTGAGGCAGTTTTGCAGCCTCTGAATCTTTCTTTAACATGAGTTTTAACCCATGAGTCCCATTTTTTGCCTATTCTGCTAAGGAAGGGGAGTGAGCACATGGTTGGTGGGTGGGTAGTTGACCCTTCTCCAAGGTGATCCCACCATGGGTGTACAGGCTCTAAAACCTATGTGAGACCGACCCACCCTCAAGTGCCATACAAGTAGTTTGGGTCGTGTGCACCACAGTCTCAGAGGGTGCTCTAAAGTGGGGATATCACTGAGGCCTTATGTCAGGATGTTGCTACAACACATGCAATAAAGATGTGGAAGCAGCAGCATGTTGTGATGCTAAGTAAGATCATGGCATTACCTATACCGTACACCGGCCCACGGTGTGTTGACACTCAATAACACACTCTGTTATTACATTTTTTTCCTACCAGTAATGTCTCAAGCAGTTCTAACACTCTAGATGGAAAATTTTCCTCCTCTGTGTTAGTAGGCAATTAACTGCCTTTAGGAGCAGTCTAACAAAGCATTTATTTTTGGTCACTCTTTATGTTGCTGTGATCAGCACAATTTCTAAAGAGTCTTGGCTACTTTATTGTCTCCTGCTGTAGATCCCCAGAGATGCATAATGCCTAAATCAAGACCATGTATCTTGTCAAATTTAAAAATGAGTTGACAAAGTCTTTCATAAAGGCTGTAAATAAACAACAGAATGTGTATCTACAGATTTCTAAACGTGGTGACCAGCCACGTGCACATGCTTGCACAGCTGGAGGTAAATCTTTACAAGTATTACCCCTTTTGCATGCCCACTCATCAGCTACAGCTTCTGATAGAAAACAGCAAGATGGAGATCCTCTAAACTTATCCTCACCCAGCTCAGTTTCCTCATATAATTCTGTGTCTCAGAGATAAGAAAGATTTAATCAGTTCTGTCTGTTACCCAAATATTACCCAAACATTACCCAAACATCAATACTGGCTTTTAAGGCTACAAACACATGGACTGAAATTGAGCAAATATTTAGAGGAAAAGTACAACCTTGGCATCTCTTAGGCACCTTGAGGACTGATAAGTTTCTGAAGATGATGTAGAAAACTAATACTTACAAATACATTAGAGCAAGAGAAAAACAATTTGATCATACAACAAACCTTTTGATTATAGAAACTTTTTGAAAGCTGCTGGGAATTGAAATGATTAACAAAGGAAACCAAACAAATTCATTCTAAAAGAACTGTGAAACTGAGCTTCTAAGTCCTTTTGGGACCTATGAAAGGCACCTTGCTACAGCATCAGGTGAAATAAGATATAGATCCCCATGAATTCCTACAATACACCTGAGAAACTTGTGACTGAGTCAGATGCAACTGGGAAAACATTAAGTATTGAGATTTGATAGTTTCAGTCGTTTCTTTTGGAATAGCTCAGGAAAACAACTTGCCAGCCAGTATTGTGGTGCATCTCAGCAAGGAACTCACCAGTGCTGCTAGTGAACAGGTTCTGACCATAACCATAAGCAACATACAAATAATTTCAAATTAATGTTCCACAGACAAAATAGGTTACACACAACTGACAGGTTTGTGAAAACTATGTGCAAGGTCCTATCATATACTAGTTAAAACTTATGGATTGTTCAAAAAATAGGTACAAACTGTGATGCACTCACCAATCAGGGAAACTGAGGAATGATTCAGGTTGGAAGACACATCAGGAGGTCTTGTTCTTCAACCTCTTGCTTCACGGTCAGAAAAGGTTGCTCCAGGCTATACACAACCAAGGCTCGAAGTTCTCCAAGAAGTCACAGCCTCTCCCAGCCACCAATCTACCACATCTTCCTCTTGTGAGAAAAAGGCTTTCCCTTGTTTCCAGCCCAAGCCTGTCTAGTTTCAACTGATGCCACTTTCCTATTAGTCATGCCAGGGAAAAGCCTCAGCCCCCAAATATGCTTTACAGGTGGACTTGGTGATCTTAAGGGTCTTTTCCAACCTAAATGATTTGAAGATTCTGTATTGTCCTATGGTGGAAGAGGAATATAAAGCAACTACATTCAGTGTGTTTTGTAGTTCTTGCCTCTGTGCCAATGGAGCTGCTTACCATGCATGCAGAAGCCAGTGTCTGTCTGCAGCAAATACAACCAAAACTCATTCTGCTTATTATTTTAGCATGTGTTTGACATTAAACATTTGAATGCACACTGCATTGATTGTTCTTCTATGGACTGCTGCTTCTGTAGCACTGTTTGTAAGAAAGTCTATTGGCAGGTGGGCATTTGATTTAACAGACTTCCAGTTGGAAGCACTGAGCCCATGTCTGTTTTTCAGGCACTCATCTGTAAGAACAACTGCACACTGAGAGAGCTTGTGATAAGTATGGAATTGCACATACAATCACAGACTCAATCAGGCTGAGAAAGACCTTAAAGACCATTCAATCCAACCATCATACTGACAACAACAAGTCCTCAATTATCCTTAAGCACTATGTCTACACAACTCCAGGGAGAGGGTCTCAACCATAGCCCTGACTAACCCATTCCAATTCCTGGATGTTAGGAAGAAATTCTTCCTAACATCACAGAATCACATTTGGCACTAAGTGCCATACTGAGTCATTTTTTAAACATCTCCAGGGATGGGGACTCCACCACATCCCTGGGTAGTCTATTCCAGTGTCTGATCATGCTTGCATAAGGAAGTGCTTCCTAACATCCAACCTGAACCTCCCCTGACACAGCTTCAGACCCTGCCCCTCTTGTCCTAGCTTGTTGCTAGCTTCCTGGGAGAAGACTACAATTTCCCTTCAGGTAGTTGGAGACAGGGAAGAGGTCCCTCCCTGGGTTTCCTCTTCTCCAGGCTAGACAACTGCAGCTCCCTCAGTCTCTTCTCATAAGACTTTCTCTCCAGTCCCTTCACCATCCTCATCACTCTTCTCTGGACCCGCTCTGGTACCTCAATCTCTTACTTGAAGCGAGGAGCCCAGAACTGCACCCAGTACTCAAGACGAGGCCTCAAGTACATAAACATCTCCTTGTGCAGCTTGAGACGATTTCCTCTTGTCTTGTCACTTGCCACTTCACTGACCAGACCAATCCCCACCTCTCTACAACCTCCTTTAAGGTCTTCCCTCTGCTTCCTTTTCTCCAGGCTGAACAACCCCAGTTGTCTCAGTAGTTCCTCACAGGACTTGCGCTCTAGATCCTTTACCAGCTCATTGCCCTTCTTTGGACATGTGATGTGCGACACAAAATGTGTCCCTTGCTAATTAAGAAAGCCCACAGCAGTATTTCACTACATAGGGCTGAAACTCTGTCAGAGGAAAGAACCAAGACATGCTGATTTACTTCAACTATTTTTTCTTCTGTAATGTTCTGCATCATTTCTATATATAAGAGAGAAGGATAGTGCCAGCATGTAAAAGTAGTAGTAATAGAGAAAAACATCCCTTTTAACTTTTTATTTCAGGTGAACTAGTTGTCAGCAGTTTTCCCAGGGAACCTCCTTCAGCTATTCCGCAGTGCAATGTCTTGGATTGCATTTTGCTCTCAGCGGATAAGGAGAACTAATCTGACAATCCTAGAAGGAGCTGGGTCAGACCTTTTTGTCTGCTATTGCTTACAGTGTTCTCTCCCCAACATCCTGTGACTTGCTTTCTGTCCCTTAGGACACGTATTAAATCAGGTCTTCCAGCAATTTCCGACAGAATGCATATACACTAATAATGTAAAAGCCTGAAGGATAGACTGTGTGTCTCCTGCTAGTCTCGTAGGGCAAGAGTCTTCTGGTATCTCAATGTATTTGTATCAACCAGTTCCAACATCTCAATTGCCAACAGCAGTAAGTCTATCCAAGTTAAGATACAGACACTGCAAGGCTTGAAAGGGAACTGCCAAGGTTTTCCAGCATAACCAGAGACTCTGCTGTGATTTACAATCGTTACGGGGCAGATGTAGAATTTTTTACTATTTGATTATTGCAATACTAATGTCCTGAAAGTGGAAAGATGTCTAAAAAAGGCCTGGCTGGTTTTGGACTGAGAGCCTCTAACTCACAGCATTTGGGGGTCCTTCTGGACAGCAGGATGACCATGAGCCAGCTGTGTGCTCTTGTGGCCAAGAGGGCCAACAGCACCCTGGAGTGGATCGGAACGGGTGTGGTTAGCAGATCCAGAGAGGTTCTTCTCCCCCTCTACTCTGCACTGGTAAGACCAGGTGTGGAGTATTGTGTCCAGTTCTCAGCCCTTCAGTTCAAGAGGGATGTGGAGGTGCTGGAGGGAGTGCAGCATAGAGCAACAAGGATGATGAAGGAAGTAGAACACCTCCCTGATGAGGAGAGGCTGAGGGAGCTTGGTCTCTTTAGCTTGGAGGAGACTGAGGGGTGACCTCGTTAATGTTGATAGATATGTGAAGGGTGGGTGTGAGGAGGATGGAGCCAGGCTCTTCTCAATGTCATCTAGTGATAGGATGAGTGGCAATGGGTGTAAGCTGGGACACAGGAGGTTCCACATAAGTATCAGAAGGAACTTCTTCCCAGTGAGGGTGACAGAGCACTGGAACAGGCCTCCCAGGGGAGTTGTGGAGTCTCCTTCACTGGAGATGTTCAAGACCCGCCTGGATGTGTTCCTGTGTGACTTGTTCTAGGTGATCCTGCTGTGGCAGGGGAGTTGGACTAGATAATCTTTCAAGGTCCCTTCCAATCCCTAATGATTCTATGATTCTGTGATTTGCAGTTATTTACAGTTTGGACAATATCTCTGTGCATGTGGGTGTTCACGCATAAGAGCTCCCAGAAAACCAATGCTCTGTGTCCACAGCCCTACCACAGAATCACAGAATCACCCTGGTTGGAAAAGACCCCTGGGATCATCGAGTCCAACCACCTAACCTACTTTGCCATGGTCCCTCTTCTCAGTATAAGAAATCAAAACTGAAATCCAACACTACCCTGTCTTGGGCCAACAGTGATTGTTCTAGACTTAGTTTGAGGGAAAGAATGGAGCTGAGAGCACATTACCTTCCTACTTATTCTAAGGAAGAAATATTTTTCCTGTTCCTTAAAGTTCCTGCACAGCCATGAAACCTGAATCACATTTGAGCCCTTTTTGATTTAAATAATCCATTTTATAGTCCATACTCGCTAAATTATGGTTTCAATACACTTTCTCTGTCACATGCTATTGACTTGACTGCTACTATTGCTGCTCTCTCAAGTGATGAATATTTCTTCACAAACTGTGAAGGTGAAAATCAATTCCAGAAGCCCAAACAGGGAATTAATTTGTCATGACTTCAGTAAGCTCTATTAGTTGGATATGGTATTAGTTTAGTTCACCACATCAAAGGTGTGGATGCTTTTGTGAAGAACAAAGGGGAAATGTTGAGGAATATGTTCTTTGTGATATTCTAGCTGTCTCTTTTATGTGTTTATGTTTGCTTGCATGCATGGGTAATGATGGCAAAACAACTTTTTTGGAATTTATTCAAGTGTGAGGACTAGCTGTTGTTGCACTAGGCTTTTCAAGATGCTGCTGCTTGTTCTGACCTTTCAGATTTAAAGGTTGTACTCATAAACTCATGTTTTAATTTAATGGGTGAGGGAGTTGAAGTATTTTAACTTGTTTTGTTTGGTTTCTTCTTAAAGGTATGTTTTTCAATAGAACAAAAATCTTACTGATCAACACATGCAGCTTGAGAAATGAAAAAAATATTTGAAAAAAGTTTAGATTAGTTAAAGAAAATCTATTAGAAAAGCAGATGGCTGAATAAACAAAAGGAAATCAGATATAATTTTGAGAAATGTGTTGGGTCGATTACTGACAGGTTCTCCCTATGAAGGTTCAGTTGAACTCTACTTCTTTCGGTGGTGTCAGATTAAATAACTTTGAGAAGGTTATGGACAAGAACCTATGAGCTGGGAATACAAAGTAGGTAAAGTATTTTAATAATGCAGGCCTGTACCAGCTGTAGTTTTCCTATAGTATCTCTACATAGGAGAACAAATGTTTGCTTGCCTAATCACTACTCTACTACTTTCTTGAAATACTGATTATTTCGTGAAATATTGCTTAATTTGCTTCACGATAAAGTGCAACTGAGACATTATGGTAGGATATTTGTGTTGCTTCCTTTCAGATACAGCCACTGGGTCGCTGTCTTGATTACGTATCAATCTAATATATGCATTTCTTTTGTTTCATTTTCTACTGAATATGTTCCCTATGGTTAATATAAAAGTTTATTAAATGTGTATGCAGCTTTTTCTGACACATAAGCAACATCTTTTATATCTATCTGTCCTATCTATCCATCCTATCAATCTATCTACTATCTATCTGTCTGTCTGTCTGCCTATCTACTATCTATCTACCTATCTACCTATCTTCTATCTATCTGTCTATGATTCTGTGATTCTATGATTCTATCTATTTATCTATAATCTATATATCTTCTATCTATCATCTATCTATCTACCTATCTTTCTTCTATTTATCTATCTTCTATCTATCTACTATCTATCTATCTATCTATCTATCTATCTATCTATCTATCTATCTATCTTCTATCTATCTAATCTATCTATCTATTTATAATCTATCTATCTATCTATGATTTTGAAAACAGGTTTTGCGGCAATCATTCCATTTGCAGTTGCAAAACCAAGCACGTATTTACTGGAAAACATCTGGGTTCAACTAATCTTATTTCCCACCTGGCCCACTTGAATCATGAGCGGAAACAACTCCTGAAGGCAGAAAAGTGAGCAGGCTGAAGCAGGACAAGGGAGCTATTTGGCTTACCAGAAAAGGCAGTTATTATAATTGTTGTTTTTGTAATTGTCTACTCCTAAAGAAAGTGCTGTGTCTGTTTAATGAAACGTGAGCAGCTTTTTAGTGTATTCTTTTCCATGAACACTTAGCTCACATTTACTCATTTCTCTAAATCTTTGCTGGGACAGCTACCAGTTTGTCACAGATACTGAGTATTTGTGTTCTTACTTCTAATGTCTGAATACCTGTAACACTGATAAGTTCCTCAAGTATCTGGAGTTTTTTATGTCATTGTTTTTACTTTGTAAGGTCTAAAACATAAACAGTTCAACAGGAAGCATGAAGAAAGGAGTTTCAGTGCAGTGATTGCAGAATTCAAATATTTGATTACTTTACAAAGTGAATGTGATGTTAATTGATTTGGGTTAGGGAAGTAGATAATTATAACAGGAGAGATAGTAAGTAATTATGAACCAAAATAAATATGCATGAAAACTAATGACAGAGATCACTGTTAATGAGGTTCCTGCACTAGAGAAAATATGAAATTATGAATATATAACTGCAGTGAGATTTGGATAGAAGTTTGGGTGGAATCTAATCTGGAAAGTCCTTCCAGTATAGGCAAGGAAAACAGAGAAAGGAAAAACCCATGCTACAGTTCTAAACCGTAAGCCGGTAGATTTAGACTAAGCATAGCAAAGAATTTTCTTTCTGTGAGAGTGGTGAGACACGGGAACCGTTTCCCAATGGATATGCCCATGGTTCAAGGTCAGATTAGATGAGTCTCTGATCAAACTGACCTAGCGACACCTGTCCATGCCGTAGCTAGGGGAGCTGAAACTTACAGTTCTAAACAGACAGTGCAATATGTAAGGCTTTATTCTGACAAACTAGGTAAACGAAATAGCCAGAGAAGGATCAAAGTGTTTATTCTGGCTTCTCTTTCTTTGGAAGGCTGCCCAAAATCTCTTGGTTTGCATCTGCTGCTCTGAATTTCTTCTTTAAAAGGACAAAATGCCATCCAGCTGAATCTGTTGCTTTCCAGATAAGTTAATTTGAAGTGGTACTTGTGTTTACTTCACCCCATGATTCCTCTTATAAAAAACACTTCTTTCTTTCCTTATAAACAGTTCATTGTTGTTTGTTTCTGATAGAATAGTTGGGGTTGAAAGGGATGTGAGACCATAAAGTCCAATCCCTCTGCCAAAGCAGGGCTACCTAAAGCACTTTGCACAGGGCTACACCCAGGAAGCATTTTAATATCTACAGAGAAGGAGACCCCACAGACTCTCTGGGCAGCCTGTTCCAGGGTTTTGGAATTCACACTGTAAAGAAGGTTTTCTTTATTTCTACATGGAATTTATTGTGTTCCAGCTTGTGCCTGCTACTCCTCGTCCTGTCACTGGGTACAACTGAAAACAGTCTGGCACCATCCTTCCTACAGCCACCTTGTACATATTTATCGGATCAGGTCTCCTCTCATTCTTCTCAAAGCTAAACAGTCCTAGCTCTCTCAACATTTACTTTTAAGAGAGATGGTCTCTTTTCTTCTCTTTTGTGAGAGAAAGTTTCCCAAAAACCCATTTCCTCTGACTCAGTTAGTGGAAAGGTTTTAATTTTTATTTTTATGCATATTTTTAAATTTAAATATTCTGGTTTTAAATTTTTGTTCACATTTTATATTTCTAGCATTGTTACTGCTGCTACTGTTATTGCCACTATTACAAATACAGAATGGTTGATAGGACAATATGCCATGCAAGATAAATAAAATTCTAGACTCATTTACTTCTTGCCCTACAGCTGGCTTAATATTTGTCTTCAGGATTTCTACAGAACATGTAAATCTGGGATGTCTATCGGCCTCTATATGAAAACTTCAGCTTTTTTTCTGCTAAGCAGAGCTTTGATCTCTTTGTGCCTTAATTTCTTTCCTAAGGTCCAAACACTTAAACTATTCGAGCCTCATATATGGAAGTCATTGCACACAATCAACTTCTGTGCCTCCACATCTCTGTTCTGGTGTGGAGCAGGTGCACCCCAGCTGATGCTGCTAAAGGGTAGGAAGATTTATGGGAGATGGTACAGCCAAGCCTTTGAGTGCTGACCCAAGGTGAGTGAGAACCCACTACAGTGGGGTAGGCACCAGCTCGAGGACTGGAATGTGGGTGAGACCTTGTTGCTGAGTGGTTTTTCAGGGATGCCTCACCTAGGAAAGACGATGTAGCACTGGGACTGAGCAGGCAAAGTGCAGCAGCTAAACAACATGGTTTGTGCCACTGAAGGGTCTATCATGAATTCATAGGTAAATTCAATGGCCTCTTGTTTCACAGAACCTCTCAGGTGAGGTCTCTCTCTCATGCATGCCTGGTGAAAGCGTTGATTAAACAGATCTGACCAGCAAAGACAAGAGATTGCAGTCCTTCCTTATACAGTATATCACATCTATGTCCCTGATGGCATTTCCTGATCCAGTGTTAACTGGGCTAAACTCACATCCCTTCCTTTACAGTGGGCAGATATTGCAATTACCCCAAGTTCAGTGAATAAAGTTGTAAAACTCACATCAGTAATGCTAAGAAGCATGTGAATTCTGAGTAGGACACTTGTTAACCTGTTTGTGCAGTGCAAGAATTCGCAATGTATTTGCTAACAGGCTGCCCAGTGAAGTTGTGGAGGCTCCTCTGGAGACATTTAAAACCCACCTGGACGATTCTGTGCAACTTGATATAGGTGATCCTGTTGTGGCAGGGGGATTGGACCACATGAGCTTTCGAGGTGCCTTCCAATCCCTAATGTTCTATGATTCTGTGATTTTTCTAATTCACTTTCTCCTCATTCTGAGACTCTTTCTGGAGAGAACAAAAACCTACATGTAAAGATGCAGCAGACAGGTGTGGTTTATACCCCTGTCTTTGTTAAGTGACATAGGGAAGAGTTGCAAACGGGTATGAAATTCTGCCTCATGAATAATTAAGCACTTGCTCTCAAGTTCACTGCCCTTAGGAGAAACAGTGATCTGCATTAAAATTAAAACAAGGTGAAGAAAACATCTGGGAAATTCTGTCAGACAAAAAACTCGACATCACTGAGCTGCAGGAAGGATACGCAGAGGCACCTAGGAGTTACTAAAGTGTCAGTGTTTTAAGTTAGGACTCCTCAAGGGCATTGCAATCTGCTATCCATTTTCCCGGCTGCTGTCTGTTTCTGTACACTTTAGTGTTGACTACTACATCTGGTTTCTGGTGGAGTAAGCCACTGAAGAGCATTACTGCAGGCTTACTGCATTCACCCACAACACCACACTCTTAAAACTGACCCTTGGGCACTTTCCCCACTGAGCTTCCCAGCACCGTGGAAAGTCCTCCTGCTTGATGTGACCTCCTCCAGGAGAGCTGATAACCCCAGTCCTCTCAGTACTTTTGTTCTCTGATGCCGTCTGCAGCCAGAACCCTCCCTCCCACTCTCTCAGGGCTGAGTGAACAACTTGCCTGGACATCACAGACAGGCAATACATGCAGCATTCGTCTCCTTGCTCCTTGGGCTGCTCTAGGCTCTTTATGCTTAAAAACTAACTTAAAATTCTTCTCTAAGTACTCAGGGTGACTTATGCCTAGCTGGTGCTTGTGGATAAGGGGAACACAAATCAATCTTCCTGCCAGAGATTTGCACCTGAGAGCGACACTGGCCTTTCTCTGCCTGTACGTGCTTTTCTGACTGGCGAGACAAAAAATTTCTGGTATTTGCTTTGTATTGACTCATCCAGAGTGCTGGTGTGTGGTAAGAGTGAAAACATTACGTCAAGTACATTATCACTCTTCAAGCTTTAGAGAAGTATCCCAAAAGCGGTTACAGAAAGAAGTGTAGGGAAAAGTAGGGCATGACCTTGCCAATTCTGAGCAAAAGGAAGACACAAGGGCTACTTAAACAGCGATCCTGACTCAATTTTTCTATTCTTACTTAATTGTCGCAGCGTGGTCCAGTTTGTCCATTTGGAGTTTATTGGTAACAGCATATTAAGCCTGTCATAAGCAAGATATAATATGCAGTTCTTGATTCTGGTTTCAGACTACAAAGGTCAAGTTAAGCCTCTTTTAATTTTAGGACAAAAAGTTCGATTCTCGGTTCCAGTAGTAATGGTCACTGTACTTTCATGTATATTGATAGAATCATAGAATCATTAGGGATTGGAAGGGACCTCAAAAGATCATCTAGTCCAATCCCCCTGCCACAGCAGGATCACCTAGAACAAGTTGCACAGGAGAAGAGTCCAGCACCAGCATCTCTACAGTGTCCTTTCAGATAGCTGGAGAGAGTGATGGGTTCTCCCCTCAGCCTCCTCTTCCTCGAACTAAACAGCCCCAACTCTCTCCATCTCTCCTCATCAGATTGATTCTCCAGGCCCTTCCCCAACTTCATAGCCAAACTCTGCACTTGCTCCAGCCCTCTATGTTTCTCTTGTACTGAGGTGCCTGAACTGGACCCAGTACTCAGCATTTAGTCTGAAGAAAAGGAGGCTGAGGTGAGACCTTATAGCTGGTTGAAAGGAGACTGTAGAAAGACGAATGGTGATCTCTTCTCACAAGTAACAAGCGATGGGACAAGAGGAAATGGCCTCAAGCTGCACCAAGAGAAGTTTAGGTTGGCCATCATGAAAATCTTCACTGAAAGTGTCATCAGACCTTGGAACAGGCTGCCCAGGGAGGGTGTTGAATCACCATCCCTGGATGTGTTTAAAAGTCAAGGAGAGGAAACATTAGGTCAAAAAACTTCATGACACATAACTAGTATTCCTCCAGCTGCCACTGAGTGCCTTAAGACAGGACTGCCCCAGTGCTAGTGGTTTGCTGAGACAGTTTCCTCTAGGAAGCTGACTGGAGGTGAGGAGCATCTCTAACACAGAGTTTCACAAAGGGCTGGTTTGGGGTAGGCACTCCTCACCCCTAAAAAAACCACATTCAGACTTATCAGTGAGCGGAACAAACATCGTGAGTAAAACCATGTTCTCGGGGAAGGATTGTGCTTTCCTGGAATCAAGGAGAAATGAGTAAGGAAAAAAAAGGCTCTGCTATCACTATGACTCTACTAAGGAGGAATGTAGAGACTTGATACTAAAAACACCTATTTTTACATATCATTATAGTTAAAAATAAAGGCAATGCATATTTCAGACAGAAACGTATGATGCTGATCGTACTCTAGAGTAATGACTTGTAACAGGGTAATTTTCAGGGGACTTCAGCAAGAGAAGAGGCTTTTTAATGTTCTTTTAAAATATCTTCCCTTTTATAAATGACTCTGCAATTATTTAATAAAGTGTGATTTTTAGAACCTGGAGCTGCTCCTACTTCACAAATGCTATTGTGAAGTGACAGTTTGTCGTGGAGGGACCCAGGAAGGAGAGTCTAGATTTCTGATTGCTATAGATCCTATCCTGTGTGCCTTGGTCTAGGTGATCCTGTTCTGTCTGGCAGGGGGATTGGTCTCTTTAGCTTGGAGGAGACTGAGGGGTGACCTCATTGATGTCTATAAATATGTGAGGGGTGGGTGTTAGGAGGATGGAGCCAGGCTCTGCTCAGTGTCATCTAGTGATAGGACAAGGAGCAATAGGTGTGAGCTGGAACAGAGGAGGTTCCACATCAATCTGAGAAGGACCCTCTTCCCAGTGAGGGTGATGGAGCACTGGAAGGGGCTGCCCAGGGGACTTGTGGAGTCTTCTTCTCTGGAGCTGTTTAAGACCTGCCTGGATATGTTCCTGTGTGACTTGGTCTAGGTGATCCTGCTGTGGCAGGGGGATTGGACTAGATGATATTTTGAGGTTCCTCCCAATCCATGATGATTCTATGAAGAGAGAACTGTTTGAGTATCAATTCCAAAGATGTGGAAATTTCTTCTCATTTCCACCCCAAATTCACTCACAGCCCAGCTCATATCCAGCATCCATCTGTCCTGGTGCCAGTGTTGGCCATTTGTTAAAACTTTCTCACCTGGGCATTTACAATTCAAACATTCATGAACAATGATTCCATCCCATGTCAGCATTATCTGGCTAGACTTCACAAGCCTGGTCCCTATAGTCTTGTCTAAGATGTTGTGCTTCCTCCTCCTCAATCAAGTTTAACACATCTCCATTATGCTCATAGGCACCTAATCTCAACTCTTCTGTTGGTGATAACAACTGCACCCAGTGTGCTCCTGGCAGTCTACTGTCCCACTGTGTGATACCGACACTAGCACTTTCAACCACCAGTACATGTGCCAGAAATCTCTTAATGTCCATGCACAAACATCATGTGAGATTTCATTATCACACTGTCAGATGATCCTTTGATTAACACATACATTTGAATCCTTCTCTCTGAAATATGTGTGTGCCATACTCTCAAGTTTATAGTAGGGCTTCCTTCTCCAAGTCACAGCACTTGTTGCCCCAAGCCTCAAGGTCAAGATGTTTATCATATTCTAGTCCTCTCCAAATAGCCATGTCTGCCATTGTGGCTTTTATTATTTTTTATTCATTTCTTCTGCCTCTGCCACAGTTGCTCTAGACAGTTATGACACATGAAAAACACATCCTCTGTTTCATTGTCAGAAGGGTAAAACTTAAAGCAGCTTTGAGTTTACTAAGACCCTCCTAAGCATCACACTGCAGTCAGACCCTTCCTTCCCTCTTCTCCCAGATAGGAAAAGGCCACTGGTAGGGTGGATCTCCATGTGCAGACAGAACTGCCATTACTTTAAGGACTGCATTAAACAGGGGCTAAAAGACAGCTGAAGTGTCTCAGACATCTGTGTATTAAAAATCAGCATTTCATTTAAGAAGCAGCTTTTGACTTTATAATCATGCAGATGCTATTAACTCAGCCAGTCAAGGCAGTAATTTGGACTCTAGGAGCACTGGTCTGGACTCATTACGCTAGATTTCTGGGCCAAATCTAGTTTATGACTTAGCAGTAGGAAGAGACAGAAAAGTATTGGGAAGCTTGGGAATGCATTCAATAAAAGGAAAAATATTTCTCAGCTATGGCTTAATGCTGACATTAGCCATTTCCACAGGCAGTTATTTACTCATCATATCAGATATGGAACAAACAGATGCAAATGAAAACTCTTCTAGGATTATGCAGCAGTTAGCAAGGAAATGCATTGCCAAAAATGTAACCTTCTGTGACTATGTATTATTTAACATTAATTTCATAATTAAATAGTTTCTCCACCATTTTCCGTAATGGTCTTGATTGATATGAAGTTCAAATTCTAGTGTAATTCTACTAAAATATCAGATTGTGTAAAGTTGTTTCAAGCAATGCATTTCAAAAGCAAGCTAGAAATTTGAGACCAGCCCAAGAACGTGGCAGTCAGGCAAAGGAAGGACAGTGAGCAAAGTTTGGTAGAGAACAAGCAGAGTTGGCTGTGTACTGTCAACAGCCATTCGTGCCTTCATCAGATTACAAGTGTGCTTTTTGGAGAAGAAAGGATCTCAGATCAAAGTTCAAACACAGGACATGAGTTGGCCTCTTACAGTTCCCAACTGTATCTGCGTTTTGTCTATGCCTTCAGACATGCTTCCAGGTGAGGTTACAGCATGGACCTTGTTGTGAAAGCCTTTTTCATATCCTCTTCGATAAGCTGACATCCATTCTAACCACAACTGCTCAAACAGGTCTTTCTGCTGCTCTTCAATCTCAAAATGACTACTCTGCTTTCACAACATGACAGGTCTCAAGGCGCTTAGAGAACAGATGACGCTGAAGTACAAGACTTCTCCATTTCAAAGAATTTAACAAGTCTTGAGTACTGAATACTGGAGGTTGAAATACTTTAAAAACATTTTCCTACCTATTTTTTCACCTTATTTGAGCAGCAGACTATTTTAGCCACTGTACCAATGGTTGCACTGACTGCTGCAACACAGGTGCCTCACATTATTTAGAGGAAAAACATAGCATTTTGTTTTATTTTTACAAGAAAGCACTTTAGAGTGTATTTATGCTATGAATAGAACAACTTATGCTATGAATAGAACAACTAGGGCTCCCCTTCTTTGGTCATCTGAAGATACACCCCCAGATTTCACTGTGAGACAGTGATCTCAAGAGGCTTATGGACGAAATCTAGAGCACAGAAGCATAACGCAGTATGTAAAATGCTAGGCTATTTCAATGCAGCAAAAGAACGTTTTTAGAAATCACATACTGAATGACTGCATATATATTTATTTCTAAAGAGAAGTCTAGAAAATCATTACTGTCTAGTTCTAGACACACGATACTGCATTTCCTGAACTTGGAGCTTCAAGTGCTATCTCCAAAATATATGTTCCAGTGTCACCAACAGACTTGAAATATTTTGCACATTTGGGGAAAAAAGCATACTTGACCTAAACTGAGTAGGTCTTACGTTATTTGACATTATCTGACTTGCCAAAAGCAGCTACATGTCAAATTTGTAACCAATAGTCTGCTACACAGGAGATGGATGTAGCAGACTTGTAGCTGCTCACAAAGCCTTCCTACAACAAGGACGACCCATTAAAATGGGTCCACATGAATCTAATGCCATTACAACTGAAAAGAAAACCCAGTGTGCTCAAAAAGTCTCCAAAACTCAGCTAGTCTATGCTGTTTTTCAAAAGTTCCTGCTTCTCTTTACAACAGAATCAACCTCATATTTAGTTCTTGTAACTCATGGTGCTGTTCGTTACTACACATTTCATGACGCACACTTTATTGTGGCAGGATACTGTCTAGTAGACCATAAATACTAACACTTATATTTCTAACGTACATAAATACAAGCAAACATAAATGTTTTGTAAAACATAAACAAAACTTACTTGCAGGCTCCTGCAAATACTATCTAAAAAACTTACAACCACATGCTGTATAAATTACATATATAGACACACGACACATCTACACACATTCAAATGCACACACATATACACAAATAAATACACACAGCTATATATTTTTCAACAGTATATTTTGAAAAATACCAGAAATACAGCATTCAAACCTGCAAACAAAGCCATATAAAACTTCCTTTTAAGAACTATATTGCCTCTTGTCTTCAAACCCAGGATCCCTTCACAATTACATGCATTTTTAGGACAGAAGTCAATTTGAGAATGTAGATTCTGAAAACACTTCTACTAAATAAGAGACTATAATGAAACATTCTTAGCAGTTCTGCACGTTAACTTGATGTTGTGTTAATAATGCTGATGTATGTTGCACTTCAAGTCTATCAGACACTACAGTAGATTGAACACCTACACCAAAGGATCGTTGTGTCATGAAAGTCACTGATGACAACACGTCAACTCAAACAACTGTCTCAAAAATCCCGTTAATAACCACCAGCAATTTTCAAGCTTCAACAATCCTGAGTAAAACCAGCTACTGAGAAGTGAAAGAAAAAGCTAGTGATAACCAACTGTACCAGACGCTCACCTGTCTCTAAAACGGATATATGCTGCTAGACAGGTGCAGCGGCACTTCCATTCTGGTTTCTGAAAGGTATACATCAGATCAGAGTAGACACTGGCAGCCTACCCCCTTTCTGCAATGCTGCACCTGACCTGTAATACTGTCACTGGCAAATCTGGCCCAAGTTGGCAGAAGGGTCACTGAATACAAACAACTTTTTTGAATACATCCTTACTGTGACAGCTGTATGTTAAGTATTTTGTTGTACAACGAAATGTAATGAAGTTTAAGATTTCCTTCTGATAAATTTTTCAGAGCCTTTCAGGAGGAGTCTAATCATTCCATTTCAGTAAGTTTACAGGGTTTTTCAATCAGCTCTGAGATAATGACTTATTCCCAAGTCTACACTACTGTTTAGAACAAGGCCTTTTCCTTTCAATCCTCATTCTTTGGGAAGTTAATTTTGATGGCAAACTACAATGCTGCAATTGCATCATGAATATAACCAGTACTGAGGATACAAATACAAGATTGTAGCTTCACTGCTAAACAAAGAATCTAAAGCTAGAAAAACCATCTTAATCAATCATTGATACAACAAATCAACGACTAAGCTGAACAGCCCCATTCTTGATTTGTTTCAAAATATTTGTTGCCTATGAAAGCTCTTCTTAGATACATCTGTAATGACTGGAGATGTTTCTACACTTAATTCCTACATAAAAGTACACTTTAAAATTTTCCAGTCCTATGCCACTGAATACAAAGTTCAGCTTTTTTTAAAAGCTCAAAGTAAAAATACAGAAATGCAGTACCCCTGTGAAGATTATTTTACTTAGTGCTTTTATAAAAGGAGACAAGACACCTGACACATTCTAACTTAAGTCAATCACTTGTCAGGCTGGAGCATCAGCTTACAAGACAATTTTCCCACTTCCAACCATGAAGTCTTTTCTGTTTACTGGTCATGTGCACAGAGAAGCTGCATGAAGCAGCAAATCCAGTCAAAAACACACCCTTTTTATTGCTAGCTGATTTGAGCCAAGATGCAGGAAACCACGTAATTACAGAAAAGGATAAAGAAAACATACACAGCTTCATTTCTTTCCAGTCTACACATTCTGCTTTAAAGCTCATTCCTCATCAGCTGTGCTTCCTGTCCCTTTCATTTGTGTTTGGAAGGATTTTTTTTCCCCCTCTGCTTGATCAGGATGTCCATTACCAGATTTCATACGTTATGTTTGGAGCTACACAGCTTAATTCACGTTACAGAACATACAGCACAAGTCGGAAAGCCCAAAGACACAAAAAAGGGAACTCCAAAAACGTTAAGCAACACAGAGATCTCAAGGGTGTGCTTGAGCCTATGATACCTTTGAAGACGCTACAGAAGGAGCACAATAGCACAGAAATCAGTATCACTATGGTTGGAGAGACCCCTGGGATCATCAAGTCCAACTATCTACCCTACCTTACAAGTTCACCCCTAAACCAATCCCTCAACACCTCATCCCAACAATCCTTAAACACATCCACGGATGGAGAAAACCACCTCCCAGGGAAGCCCATTACAGTGCTTTACCACCCTTTCTGTGAAAAAAATTCTTCCTAGTGCTGGGTAGGCTGCCAAGGAACCAGGAAAAGCATGAATGGAACTAAAGGGGGAGACAAAAAGAGATGTGAGACAACTGAGCACTAGGCAATGAAAAAAGGTCGATCTGGAATGAGGATTGAAACAAGTTAATTATTTTTTGTATTTTTTTTTGAATGAGCACCTGTATTTTTGGCAGAAAAAGTTGTAACAACCTGTACATTTGGAGGGAGCACGAGCTGGTTACTGAAACCCTTTATTTACACATCATTAACTGTAAAGTGAAAACAGTTTGAACAGTAAGTAACTTTTACTGACAGCAACGTGATTCCTATTAAGGTCAAGCTCCAAAAATCTACTTAAATATATCTCTGCTGTCTTACTAAACTGAAGATCTTTTAAAAACAAATATCAAAGAAAAACTAAATTTCACCTTCTGCTTTCTGCAACCTCTTCTCAACACTAAACCTTTTCTGATTTTCAGTCATGTCTTCTTTCTCAATGGGGAACAGTCATTTGCAAATTAACATTCATTACTGAAATCTGTATTTTAATTAACAGGACAACATCATTTAGTATGACCAGGAATGCACATTCATAAATACATGAACATTGGAGAAACCACTTAAAATACACAACTTTTAATGAAACTTGTTTCATTTAACAACTTGTTTCCTGAAAACAGTTGTAGAATTACTAGGGGACCATTCTCAAATAAGGTATTGCACAAGCATTACTAAAAACCAGGTATTTATCTACTATAGCTCTGAAGATTTGTAGGAAACAGCCATTTTTCACTGCACATGAAGAACAAACATTTTTCTTATGGAGATGAGCAATGTTCAACACTAACAGATATGGGTTTTAAAAAGTATTAACATTAAACATTAAAGTATAAACATTAACAAGAATGTTAAAGTACATAATACAGTACATAAAGTACAACAAAACACAGTAATGCATTAATATTTCTGATTTTTGTTGCAGAAATTTATCACCTGGCAGAACAGCAGTACTTTGCAAGCCCAAACATTTCAGGCCTGCACTGCTCTTTGACCTAATGAAAACTTACTTTGGAAGCATACTGATAGCTAGTAAAAACACATTTTCCATATATCTTATCAAGCTCACTGAGAATTAATTATTTTGGTTTAATAAAAAGCAATGGATGCAAGCTTTAGTATAATCCACTCAAAAAAGTACTCTTGTGAAGATCAGCAACCTCTATTAGTTATCAGTTATTTAAGTGATTTTCCAAAGCTGTAATTTGAGATGCACACACTGACTTCAAGTATCAAGACCTGAGAAGTTAATTTTCTACACCTCACCGATAACAGAAACTGTTGAGTTTTTCTAAGGCAAGGAATTCACATCACACATGAACTCCCCAGTCCTGAAACATCAGAAGTAAATGATGTTGACTTCATTAAGCAAATCATACAACTACAGAAGTGATGCACTTGCCAATGTTACGGTTCTCACCTGAAGAGCAGAATGTTACTACCTACTAAAGAGAAGATAAAACAGCATTTTCATTATAATTCTCATGTGTTATTTGGTACTTGTGGATGGAACCCAGCTTCCTCAGATAGAAAACTTCTAACAATAGTGAGATATAGGAAAACAGTAAGATCAAAGCAACTGTTCGACATTAAAAAGAAATAAACATGAATACAACTTTGTATCACAATTTTTAAATATGAAAAGATAAGAGACATGAAAGGTAAAGACCTGGATTAAATATTTCTCTAAATTAAAATAATTACTATAATTATTGTCTTTGAGCCTTACAAATTTACGAATTTGTAACTTAAACTTCAGTCCCAAACCTCTTCCTCACACACCCTCCCAGTATCTATTCCTATGCATCTCCAGTTACCAATGAAGGCAGAAATGGTTTCACATCTTCACATTTAGGTTCTCATTCACCACCACAGCATTGCATAGCTCCAGTTGAATGCACAAACACACTGATCTTCTTTCAACAGATGTTACAGAGAAGCTTGATTTTGGTTAAACTTTACTGTTTCCAAATAGAATGTTGCAACCAAGTTCTGAGTTTTTCGCTACTCCAATGACCACACACTATAATGACAGTCTTCTACATGAAGATACATTGAATTAAATGAAACACATTAAAAAAAACCAGAAGTATAAGATTGTCAACTCTAAATCTACCTTGTAATACAAGACTCACCAAAAAAAAGCAGTTTTAACTATCTTGTGAGAAACAGCTAATGAATGCAGATTATTTCCCAACAGAAACAATTTACTTTGTCCATTTTCCTATTAACATTATTTGAATCCAAAATACAGATGAACAAAATCAGATAGGGATGTTAAGCTAGTACAGACACAGTGAAAAGCAACCTTAAACGTTCTTGATTATTGTTCTGACAACAGCTGAATTCTGTGCTGAAGAGGGACAGAAGGTTAGACAGGAAACCTCAAAGTCTGCAGAGATATTCACCAAAGAACGACACACAGTAGCCTTCAAGAGAGGGGAGTCGTGTCCTGCATTTTCCTGAACCATGAGAATTGGCAGAAAGGGAAAACAAAACCCCAAATCTACGACTTACTAATTTGCTAAGTTACAATTAAAACTATTTTTCAGAATAAAACTTTTTCTTAAGAAACTACAAGCTGAACCATAGGTTGATGGGTTCTAGCCAGGAAAATGCCAACATGAAATGGACTGCAGAAAATTACAGAGGGTAAGTTAGCACTGGTACCATTTTTAAGTAGCTGGCTTTGTGACAAAGTCCAAGAAGACTAAATCTCTCATCACATACAGACACGTCAGAATGTTTAACACCACTATATACTACAAGAACATAAATAATTAAACCAGTTATTACTTCAAAATAGCAGAAAAGCTTTTGAAAACCTGTCACAAGCCCAAGGGCTGCTATAATTAGTGTTGGAGAAGTCTAACAAGGTGAAGGAATATGAAGGAATACTTGCATAATTTGGCATTTGAAGCTTACTCTGACAGCCATCAACTTCACCAATACTAACTCTACCTCTACAGAAATATGGATGTGAAAGAATTCTATTGCTGTATAGAGACCAGTGAAGATTGAGACAGACTTTCATGATGAAAGAAGTCCCTGAAGAAGAAATGTAGGTGTATGTACAGGCCAGCTGCCTGACTTCATGATCATCACAAAAAAAAAAAATGGGTGTAGCCTCTAGGACAATGAGAAAACCTTTGACAATGCTAGTTGTTTTAGGGCTTCCAAACCACCAGAAAGGATGCAAACCTCTAAATACTCTCTAAACTACACTTAGAATATATTTAATTTATTTGCTAAATAAATGTTGGGCTACCACTTGTTTTGAGACTCTCTGCAGTGACAGTTCTCAGTGCCCAAAACCTCCTAACCCGATTTGCACAAATTCCATGGCTAAACAGAAGCTCTTAGCAGGGCCAATACAACGCAGTGATGTGCCTTTCCAGCTGACAGCTGAGCAAGTGTTTCCAAGTAGTATTAGAAAAATACCGTAATATTGTTTTCCCAGAGGTAACTCTCCACAACTCTAATTCAGTGGATAAGCGCATGGACAACATCCAGCCAAAGATAAACTACACAAAAGCATCTTCAAACAGACACATTTTCATCTTTATTTCACCATCATGTTTCAGCATTTACTGGAAATGACCAGTAACTCTCTTGCTAAGTGAACTGCATTAACTAAAATGCAATAGTTAAACAGTCTGTCATAGATGACACAACACTATCTGTTCAGAAACAAGAACACAATTACATTTTCTCAAATATTTTAATTATACCTCTTTAGTATTACCTTTTCATGAATTTCTTGTGTAGACTGAGCATCACAAAATGCCACTGTGGCTACATCCTTCAGAATAGGCATTTCTACTGTACAATCCCTGCCATCCAGCAACGCTACCAAAGGGCGCGGGTGCATGGGCCCATTCATGATCGGAGGTCGAATGCCTGTGAACAAACAGAGATGACTTGTTATTCAATCCATGCAAGTATAATTAAAAATGCATATACAGATTACTAGCCTGTTTATTCTGACAGTAGGAAAAGATTTCAACAACCAAACTGGTGAAGGGGCTGGAAGACATGCCCTATGAGGAGAGGCTGAGGGAGCTGGGGCTGTTTAGTCTGGAAAAGAGAAG
>JAOXOE010019650.1:0-23153 GCA_028565055.1 Phoeniculus purpureus
TCCCAAGTCCCTCTCCTCAGGGCTACTCTCCAGCCAGTCACTGCCCAGCCTGTATTTGTGCTTAGGATTGCCTTGACTCAGATGCAGGACCTTACACTTGGTCTTGTTGAACCCCATCAGGTTGGCTTGTGCCCACCCCTCCAGCCCGTACAGGTCCCTCTGGATGGCATTCCTGCCATCCAGCATGTCTGCTGCACCACACAGCTTGGTGTCGTCAGCAAACTTGCTAAGGGCGCACTCTATGCCTCTGTCCATGTCACTAACAAAGATGCTGAACAAGACTGGTACCAGAACTGATCTCTGAGAGACTCTGCTTGTCTCTGGCCTCCACTTGGACATGGACCCATTGACAGCCACTCTCTGGGTGCAGCCATCAATGAGCCAGTTCTTTACCCATCTAGTGGTCCACCCATCAAACCCATGTTCCACCAGATTGGAGACCAGAATGTGGTGCAGGACAGTATCGAAGACTTTGCTCAGGTCCAGGCAAATGACACCAGCTGCTTGCCCCTCATCCGTTAATGTTGTGATTAGAAGGCCTTTTCATAGAAGGCCAACAGGTTTGTCAGGCCACCCTTTTAGAGTGACTCATTTTTAAACGCAGCAACAGTACTAAGCACCGTACTAGATGCTTCAGTAGTTAAAAAGGACAACTGAGGAGACACATCACTGTATTAATTATAAGATCTTTCAGATCAGCATGATGCTTGTTGATAATTCTATAATCTTTGAGCACAAATTCCAGACACTTCTTGAATCACTGGCCTGAAAAACTTATTACAAGCATATTTCATCCACAGTTCTTAATTTTGTTAGTTTTATCACCATTTACATATTTTAAAAAACCTACATTTAAACAGAAAACATTAGTCTTCTGTTTAATTTGCATTATATAAATTCTCAATGGTGTCTTATTTTCAGTGGCCAGCTCTATTACGATTTCCCACCTAAAGCAAACACCAAAATCAACAATTTATGGATTACAATTTCTCAATGAAAAAAAAATCCTTCATCTAGCCTGTCCAGGAATCTTCTGGATCTCAAGTTATTAGTAACTTGTTTTGTCCATTTTATCCAAAGAAAATACACCTCTGAACAGCACATCCTTGTAGCATTTGTCACTACATTACTATATTTGAATGCATTCAACATAAGGATTTCTCCATTATTGTAGCTAATAATGAACTTACATAATTTATTCATTTAAACATGTTTTGCATCTGTTACTGTTTGAAGGTTGCTCAAACTTTCAAGTAACTGGATTTGTGCTTTCAAGAATAAAAAGGGCATTTTAGCTTTCAGAGATGCCCCCATTAATCCCTGCAGTAACCTTTTCCCCGGGGACTGGACAATGCCAGCCTACAAAAGGGAGCTAGTTTGCTGGTTTAGCGCTCTTGCATCTGGGACATCTTCGCAGAAACACTGGCTGCCCCCACATTTACGGGATGGTTGCAGCCACCAACCCCGCTTTTTGTGCAGGGTGCTGGGTAGCAGCCACAAACAGTGCGCGAGGCTCCTGCTGTGGACAGTGCCTTCCCCCCCATCACTGACCCCGCTGATGGCGAATCACTCTGGACTTAACTGGGCGGCTCTGGGACCGTCCCTGCCAAAACTGCTGAACTACTGCAGCTCGTTGAAGCAGCAAGCCCTGCCTGCTTCTATGTCAGCATTTCTCCACTGTACAAGTGGCGCGCAATTTAAAGAAGACAGTCCAGCCCTTTCCCTGCAACTTCTGTCTCCGGAACGAGATGGGACGAACCACAAATGCAGCAGCAAGGTGATCTCTTCTGGAAAACACATAATGGACTGCGGTGAGATGATAAAACTGTTTTCCCCATTCCCTGCGACTGTGAAGAAGAGAAAGAGACTTAACTGTCTCCCCCCTGGAACTGAACTGTAATTCCCTCTAACCCTTCAGACCCTGGAGCGAAGCTCTTATCTCGAAGGTGGCAAACAAGTGCTGCTTGCCATGGACAGCGGTCTCACATGACCTGCTGGTGCCATGTTGCCTTTGTGTTCACCGCAGGTGTGGTCCCACATGACCAGCACCAGCTTGCCTTTGTTCCTGGCTGTGGAAAACTAACACAGATGCTGAGATACCGTGCTCCAGCTCTGCCACTGAGTAACTGAGGAGCTTTGTCCTCTTCCACTGTATGTGACAAACTGGACTCATCTGTGAATGGAGAGAACGTCTCATTATCCAATAGGTCATTGTATGGACGTGCTTCTTCAGTAGCCTTGCGTTTGGGTACGAGTCAGTGTAGAGGTAAAGTACCGGTAAACAGAGGGTGCTTCTAGGCCCCTCTGATCTGAACTACATGTTTACTCCAGTGTGCATAAATAAAGCCATGTGATGTAATTCTCTGGTTTTATTTCCTTTTTTTCTGGGTTGTGGGTTCCATAAAATTTCTTTATTTATAGAAACATTGCTTCATTGTCTGTTGAATTCTCCTGAGAGCAGGACTGGTGTTGGACTTGCTGGCACTGACTTGTGCCACTGTGGCCTCTACAGCTTAACCAACCACAGCCTCAATTCTTTGAAGTGATATTTATATCGACATTATGTCTCACATGTACTAGCTCTTGGTCCTTTTTGTCTCTCATTTAATTTCCCATACATCCACTTAAGGAGAGAAATATGTAAAAAGTAGGGTCCAAATCAGTGAATTTAAGGTAATGTTTACAAACAAAGCTCTTTAGAAATTTAATTTAAAAAAAAAAACCCAATGTTTCAAATAATATATTGAGAATTTCTGTCTTTACCAAAAAAATAATCTAAAAACCAATAAATTAACTGAGCTTGCAGAATACATCAGGCTTGGCAAAGCACTGAATGGCAAGACCATATCCAAATACATTAATTCAGATCAGCTCATTAACATGATGTTTCAGAAATTTTTGTGAAGGCAAGCCTTAGATTCACAGAATCACAAAATCACAGAATGGTAGAGGTTGGAAGGGACCTCCAAAGATCATCTGGTCCAACTCTTCTGTCAGAGAAGTATTACCTAGAGAAGATAGCACAGGAACATGTCCAGGTGGGTTTTCAACATCTACAGAAGAGACTCCACTATCTCTCTGGGCTGCCTGCTAACCTCTGGTTACTACGAGAAATAACTTGTTAACAATCCATTAACTTATAGGTCTACAGACTTCACTTTTCTGCACTTAGAAACAGTAACAGTCAGATATTGCCTTAGGAAAAAAACCTACTTTCTCCATAAAGACATACTAAGGTGGTGCCTATCCCTGAGAAGCTTAAAGGCATTATGAATGAAAGTTAAAATTCCTCTAATATGTGTACTTACACATCTTAAGTTCATAGTCTTTCTCCTGCAATAGAAATACTCTTACTACTAGAATGAGAAAGCAGGACTTCAAAATTTAGTCTTTGATTTAGAATACTAAGAATATTTATAGTATTCATAGAAGACTCCCCAAAACAGTAGAGATCACAAACTTTACTCAGTATTCTCAGTGCTTCTGAAACACTCCATTAAAATAGAGTCCATGAAGTCACAAGCATCACCAGAACAGGAAATAAACTCAACTTGAAGCATTTGACTACTTACCTGTACACCTGAACTATGACTTCCACTTTTTGAAGCAAACAAACAATCCTCAGAATCAGCCACAGGCAAAACTGAAGCAGAAGGAAATAGTTCAGAGACAATCCCTTGACTGAAGTTTACAGATGCTGGATTTTTTTGACCATCCTTGACTGACTCACTTAGATTGATCACAGAGTCTCGTATGTTTGAAATTATCTCGTTATTTTCTGCCAACAGGCGTTCTAAATGATCTATTTTTTCCTGTAATATTGAAAGCTGGCCCTGTAAAAAAAAAAAAAAAAGCATTTCTCAGACCAATTCCTGACAGAATTTTCAGAATTTTTAAAAAAACAATTAACAGTTTCACTATAGTATATAAACACACACACAAAATTTTATTCTATACATAAAGACAAACCAGTAAGAAACTGAACCAATATAAGAAACCTCCTTTCAGAATAAGAGAAAAAACTTCTACTAGTTAGACATTTTCCACAATAAACTTGAATTCATAGCTAAAGATTTCATCAGTGATACAAAGATATTCTTAAAAGAACACACTGTTTTAAGTACCAATTACGCCAAATTCAACTTCTTTCAGGACTTTCACTGAGTACAAAAATTTGATTTTTTCATTTGCTATCACATCAGACCATTAAAGGGAAGACATTCTAGAAGGCAATCACATCATGATGGGATTAACAGGATGTATACATTTCAGAGTTTCAGCACATGTAAAATGGTACTTCATTAAATACTAAGTTATTTTCAGTGAAGTTTAGAGAAAAATTAACAAAAGCACTTAATGGGGGTAAAATGTCAACAGCTTGATTAAATAATCTACATAATTGCACCATTACGAGCAACAATAATCCTGTAAAAGACACCTCAAACCAACAGCACTTTCACTCCATCAGAAAATAATACAGAATAACACAAATGTAAATTAAAAGAAGTCAATATTATCTGCCAAAGCAAGCTGGAAAATGAAATATGTATCACAAAGCAATTAGTAGGATCTAACAACTGTATTGTTGGGATACAGGAGAAAGCATAGAAGAATAAAAGCCCTGGAAATACTTCTGCCTTCCCAAATCAAATTATTTTGAGGTTTGGGTTTTTTCCAGGAATGAATGTGTTAGCTCTTATAAATCAAAGAAGGCCAGATCTAATGTATTTTTCATCTTAACAGTAATTTCCTCCTTTTCTTCAGACTGACTTCAACCTAACAACACCCAGAAAATACAGAACAAAAAGCCAGTCACTTCCTATTATCAGAGTTGTAGTTAGACCTCAAAATATCCAACGCATGGTTGAGTTTTCTTTCAAGAAGCTCATTACCACAGAACTTGATGCAGTTTCAGGCATTTACATTTTACCCATTACATTCAACACAAATAACACTGATTCAGTAGACAGCTACTCTGACCTATAATTCTAAAGGTAAAACTTCATCCTATAACAAATGTCCTATTTTCTAAGCAATACAAAGTATTAGAAATGTCTATACATGACACTTTTTTCCTTTTGCATTTTCGTTTTAAGGGAAATCACCATTTTCCAGGCGGACCCACTGCTTTTTTTTTTTTTTAAACTGACAGATCTTGAAAACAGTAACAGGTTTTAAAATACAACACATGCACTGTAACTGATTTCTGAAAGAAGAAAATCATTTGAGAACAGATACGGATATATTAATCGAAATATAAGTCCATCAACCTAGAATCAAAACAGTGTAAAGATAAATAGTAAAAACTCATTGAACAGATTACCTGAAAACAAGAAAATCAATGTGCAGATGATGGCATACTAGAAATAAAAAAGCCAAACTATAGTCCCATGCCCCCAGCAATACAAAAGAAACAACCACATTGCAGTATTTCAGATGCTACACTGCAGATAGTGTACACATTTCTGTGTAAAATTAGTATTTTCCCTTTCAATGTCTGTGATATTTCAAAGACAGGTAGGTTTCTCTACTTAGAAAACTAATAAACTATTACACCTCTCACTCTGAAAATAATTCTATATAAGTAATACTAATTGAGGTTTTACAGTATTTTTATGCCCAATACAGAAATCTAAAGATTGGAGCCAAAGTCAAGTCACAAAACTTTAGAGATTTAAAAAGATTTCCAATGTCTATTCTGAAACGCATTCACCACAGGAGATAATTTCAATAAAGAACAGGGTCACAAACTAGAAACTGACCCTAGTTTTATTTTTATACTGAATAATTTTCAAGTTGACAATTTCACATGGTTCCAAATTATACAACAGCTAGATCTATTTTCTTTACTCATTTTAAATACACAGGCCTAGACAACAACTAGAACACAGTACACTTATTTAAAAACATCAGTTAAGCACAAAGAATATTGTAACTATTGAAGAAAATAAAATTAACACATGAACTTGAATTCCAAGGCTTTTTACAGGAAAGTAACTGACTTACACTGCCAAATTTCAGCGATTTACACTCAATTTGTTTCATCTTATTGCTAGAAACAGATGTTGATTTACTAGTAAAACAGATTAACACTACATTACAGAGTGAATTAAATAGCCTAATTGAAAAATAAAACACACAGTTTCTCTCCATTACTAACATCTACTTTAACTTGCATTTTGTTTTAAACTAAGTTTGAAAATTTTCCACACTTTCGGGGTTAGTGTGAGGGAATTTGTTTGTTTGAGTTTTTTTAATATGAGCAGTGAGGCACCAATTTGACCTTAAATAATTCTGCCTGGATTGAAATAATTGGCCAGCTGCACAACTCTTACATGTCAGCAGACATCCCTCTAATTTTGCAGCACCAAACCTTCTCAGTAAAGAGGCAATTCAAACACAAGGTTTTGATGCCTGCCTAGCTGCAGAGAAAACTGGAGGTGGGCTGGCAGATTAAGTATGTCTTACTCCAAGAGGATAGTCTGTTAACCTACATACTTGTTTTATAACATAAGAAAATGCAAAGTTATGTGAAACATCTGGTCTATACAACCAGTTAACTACTTAATAACAACTTTGGTGTAAACTTCTTCCTCTCAATTCTCTCTACATTTATATGTTCATAATACTGTGTAAATAAAGGTTTCATCAAAAAAGCAAGCAAGGGACTTCTGCTGTTACTCCACAGTAAAGCAACCATTTCTACAACTACACAGTACCAACAAAATCAACAGCACTGCAAGTAGGTAAAGCTGCATTACAGAAGAATGGCATCACAAAAGCAGTGCATCTGTTCACCACACTTGTAGTTACACAGGGTTGGACTTAACCAATAATATCTTCCCACGTGAGAAGAGCACAATGCAGCACATCCTTCCTTCCCTACACATGGAACAAATACTGTTCACAGCTGCTAACTGCAATGTGAGATCTGCCACTACCACCACATGAACCAGCTACACAAACACTTCCTTATTGTCAGTCAGTCTGAATCCTTCAGCTGTTTTCATGCCCCAAATACTTCAAAATCATTTGCTTTCACACTGCCCTCTGCCTGAACTTTTCTGTTTATGACACCAGCCTGGTCGTAGAAAGGACTCTCTCTGGAAAGGAGCACACTGCCACCTAGCACAAGGAGAGAAGTCCAGTAACATAAAGAATACCAAGATGCTTTACTTGGGATTAAGCAAGAGAAGGACAGTTTTTCCCATCTAAGCACGGTACATTGTGAAAAGGGTATTAGTGGCTATTTTCATTTCCTGAGCAAACATTCACTCCTTCTCCAAATGCAATGGCTTTTCATCAGGCCACTAATCATCATTTCATCAGGAAAAAGACAGCTCAAATAATTGGGAGTATGACAGAACCACAAATGAGTAAATCTCACACAAACAGGTAGAGAGATGAGAAATCCACATCAGAGACTTTTGAGGTTAGATTAGCTGGAATTTGATTATTTGTATGAGCAAGAAACCACCAAATGTTTGGCTCAAAAATCAGCTAGAGCCCTTTCTTCTCAACCACATGTACAAGCAGGAGACCGCAAAGCAGTGTCCTGCATGGTTCTGGTATACCAGTGAGCTGTGGTGAAGAAAGTAGAGTACCACAGTGAATAGGGTTCTCCAGGGGATGTGGAATTCAAGTCATAATCTGCTTAAACAGATTTACTTTAGTAAGCAGCAAGGAAACAGGACTCAAAAAGTCTCAGTTTTTTGCCAGCACTCAAATGGCAGTCATCTACTACACCAGTCTTGTCAAGAGCTATTTCTAGATATGAACATTGCAAAAATCTTTGTAAACCTCTGATCAGACGCCAGCATACCAAGATAGTAAGACCAGAAAGCATTCCTTGCTCACTGTTAGAGCACCATACAGTGAACAGAAAATACTAAACACATCTCCTGTACAGAAAAAACAAACAGGTAGAAGTTGAAAATGCAACCCAATGTAGCATCACAGCATGATGTTTAAACACATTGCTTCAACATACATTCTCATTACATGGTAGCAAGTAGAAAAAAAAAAAAACAACTAAGCATTCAATGCATCTGAGTCAAAAGAACAACTCAAGGTTTAAAGTCTTTGCTAAGTTGGACAGAAGGTTTATGTGCATTTGTGATGATGAAAACTATGTAAGTGGCCTTACAACTAGCTATCTTTGAAGTACCACTCAAAACAAACTTACTTTAAGAAAACACTGGATTTCTTCTGATTTAACTAAACTTCAAAAGTCTGTACTCTGAAAGTTATATCCCAAAAATGTGCAGTCTGTTTTTCCAGAGGTAGCAATGACAGGAGTGTTTTATGTACTATTATCTCAGACTTAAGTTTCATGTAAGTTACAAAAACAAAAATAAGGAATGGCATAAGGGTTTGACACCATCATCAGTGATTTGTCAAGGAGAAAGGAAAGGGAGATGGAGACTTGATGATCTGTTAGGTCCCTTCCAACCCTGGTAATACTATGATACTACGATACAAATCTATAAATGTTTCCTGTTTAAAGTCAATTAATCTGAAAAATATTCACTACTGAGTGATACAGTCCAGGTCCATTCCATTTTTCTTTCCCTGCTCCATACTGAATTTTTATTTAAATTGCTAACAGTGTAAAACTGAAGCACAGCTTTCATGGCATTAAAAGTATAAGTAATGTTTATTTACTTAAAAAGCAAAACTTAAAATAATGAACTATGTGTCACACAAAGAAAAGTTTAAGTAAGTGCAAACAAGGAAGCTTTCTCTCAACTGTATCATACAAGGAGAGGTTCTTAGACTGTGTTGGTAAGTGCTGCTAACAAGGTTGTTCTTTTTTAAATAACATGTTTCAAACCCAGAAAATAACAATTCCTTCCATGTGGCAGGGGTGTTTGGAACTAGAGGATCTCTAAGGTCCCTTCCAACCTGTGACTTCTTCACTCAACATTCAATTATACTGATACGAAACTCACATGAATGCTACTGGAAATTACTGACCTCCCAAGTTTTTGTGCTCAGAAGTCAGGAATCAGAGTTTAGAGTAAATCATACACCGATCATGCTGCTTCTATTATTCTGCATACAGAAGTCCTGTTCCTTGTTATACGCAGATCTGAAATCTCCCAAACCAGTTCATAAAAATATAGATTACTGAGAATATGCAGCAACATGTATGTATTTACAGATCAAGTAAGGCATTGGTTTCAGCTAGCCCACTGCAGCAAGGTACCTAGCAAAACTAGCTGTTTATATCGTATCAGGAGCTGCTCTGAAACAGGAAGCACACAGACTCACCAGCACTGGAGGGAGGCATTGCTCAAAACTGGGGCATGGTAACCACCAAGCATAAGCAGAGACACTGCAGTTCTAGCCACCGAATGAAAACTCATGCCTGATTGAAGATCATGTTTCCTTACAGAAACGGAAACACTACGTCACCGAAAGTCCAGAGTAAAGTTTACAAGGCAGCGTTGCTCAACACACAGATTCAGACAGCTGCTGGTGTTTCTACCATGTATTTGGTCCTAATTTCCTACTATACTGCTCCACCCTACTATGATCAGATACGGCTGACCAGCCTCCAGAGCCAGTTCAGCAGATTAAGGTGAAAAAGCTTGGAGAACGCAGGTTTTTCTCGCTGCAGCCAACTCCACGTGGCTAGCGGAGCTACACCCTCCCCCACTCTCTCCCCACGACACCTCCCCCCGGTGGCTGATCTGGAGAGAGAGGCGGGCCAGGCCTAGGCAGAGCTGCAGCCACTACGGACGGAGCTTTTAAATGCCATGCCAGCTGTCTGCATTCTTTCTTTCTTTCTTTTTCTTTCTTCCCTTCTTCCTTTCTTTTTCTCTCCCCTCCTCCTCCTCTTTATTTTCACCTCTCTTCTTCCTCCCTTTTTCTTCTTCCCTCCTTTCTCCTCTCTCTCACAATGGTTGCAACCCAGACAAAAGCTTCTGTGAGAAAGAATATGAGAACCCAGACTGAGGTCCAGAGGAACCACACAGCGTCCAGGTCTCCAGCTGCAGATTGTGCAGGAGCCTGGCACTGCTAGCTCAGTGTGACCGAGGTAACACCTGTGTCTGGTGTGACCAGGCAAATGATCTGATCAGCCTGGTAGCAGAGCTAAAAGATGAGCCTGAGGATGGTAAGAGAGTGCAGACTGGTGGAGTCATTAGAAAGAGAGGATCCCCTCCTCCCTTGACACCACGTAAGAGGAGAGGACCTAATGGATGTGGAGAAATGGAAATAGGTCCCTGCTTGGAAAGGCAGGCAAATCCCCTCCTGGCCTCCCTCTCCTTCCCAGTTGTCCTTGTACAACAGGTACAGGGCTCTAGAGATTGAGAGACAAACAAATGACGATGGAGATGAAGGCACTTCAGAGAAGTCACTCAAGGCAAGTTAGTCTCCCCTGTGCATTAGGCCTAGCTCTAACAAGAAAAAAAGAGGGTCATTATGGTTGGTGACTGGGCCCACTAGAGTGAAGCCTAATGGTGACAAGCCATTGCTTGGGAATTATGTCATTAGCCTGGCTCAAGTAGATCTACACTAATGCATGCAGCACAGGCAACAAACAGGACCTGGAAGCCATTGGGCACCACAACAGCTATGATGTAGGTGCCATTACAGAAACATTGTGGGATGACTCATGAATCGAGTGCAGCAACGGATGGCTATAAGCTCTACCAACAGAACAGGCAAGACAGAAAGGGTAGTGAAGTGGCTCTCTACATTAGAGAGTTTTAACTGCAAGGAAGTCAGCAAGTATGACAATCCAGCAGAATGTTTATGAGTAAGGTTGAGGAAGGCCAAAGAGGTGGATATCCTGTTGGGAGTCTGGACCAGGAACAGGAGGCTGATGAGATATAGACAACTAGCTAAAGTTGCAAAATCACAAGCTCTTGTTCTTATGGGGGACCTAAACTTAACAAAACATCTGCTGGAAATATAGCAGAAAGGAAACAGTCCAGAATGTTCCTGGAATGTGTGGAAGATAACTTCCTGACTCAGCTGGTAAGCAAACCCACCAGGGGAAGTGCCTTGTTGGCCTTGTTTACCAACAGAAAGACTAGTGGGTGATGTGGTAGTTGGAGGCTGCCCTGGGCTCCGTGACCATGAAATGGTAAAAGTTCTCAATACCTGGACAAGGGGTGGGGTGCAGCAAAACTACTACCATGGACTTCCGAAGGGCAGACTTCAGCCTGTTTAGAACACTGTTGAGAAAGTCCCCTTGGAGTACAGTTCTAGATGACAAAGGAACCCAGGAAGGCTGGACTTTCTTCAAGAAGGAGCTCGTAAAGGCATAGAAGCAGACTGTCCCTATGCATTGTAAGACAAACTGGAGGGGAAAACAACCAGCCTGGCTAAACGAGGAGCTTCTGCTGCAAGTTAGGAGAGTCTACCATCTTTGGAAGAAGGGGCACGCTATTCAAGTAGGGTATAGGGTCTTAGTTAGGTCATACAGAAAGAACATTAGGGAAGAAGCAGCTCAGCTAGAACTCAGCCTGGCCACCACTGCAAGAGTGTTTTTACACATGTATTAGCAACATTTGTAAGTGTCCATCCTTTACCGGACGAGAGGATGAGGAAAAGGCCTTCTTTGCCTCAGTCTTTATTAGTCAGACCCATTATTCTCACGGTATCCAGTCCCCTGAGCTGGACAATAGGGTTGCAGATCAGTGTAGTCCCCTCATAATCCAGGAAATAGTAATGTATGACCTACTAAGCCAAATGGACACCTATGTCTATGGGGCTGGATGAGATCCACCACAAAGTGCTGAGAGAGCTGGCGGTGGAACCTGCCAAGCCTCCCTCCATCATTTATCAGCAGTCCTGGTTACTGGGGGAGGTTCCAGATGACTGGAAACTTGCCAATGTGACACCCATCTATTAGAAGGGCAGAAGGGAGGAATCTGGGGAACTACAGGCCTGTCAGCCTGATATTGGTAGTGGGGAAGACTACAGAACAGTTCATCTTGGGGGTGATCACACGGCAAATGCAGAACAACAAGGGGGTCAGGCCCAGTGAATGTGGGTTCATGAAGGGCAGGTCCTGTCTAACCAACCTGGTCTCCATCTATGACCAGATGAACATCTAGTGGATGAGAGAAAAGGGGTGGATGTTGTCTACCTGGACTTCAGTCAGGCATTCAACAGTGTTTCTCACAGCATTCTGCTGGAAAAGCTGGTAGCTCATGGCTTAGACAGGTGGATTCTTCTCTGGGTTAAAAAATGGCTAGATGGCTGAGCCCAGAGAGTTGTGGTGAATGGTGTTAAATCCAGTTGGCGACTGGCCACAAGCAATGTCCCTCAGGGCTCAGTTTTAGGACCAGTCTTTATCTGGATGAGGGGAATCGAATGCACCCTCAGTATATTTACAGATTACATTAATTAAGCAGGAGTGTTGATCTGCTTGAGTGTAAGGAGGCACTGCAGAGGGATTTGGACAGGCTGGAGCAATGGGCTGAGGACAATGGTATGATGTTACAACACTTTGGTTACAACAACCACCAGTAGTTCTACAGGCTTGGAGAAGAGTGGCTGGAGAGCTGCCTGGCAGAAAAAGACGTTTTCAGACAGACAGCTGAACATGAGTCAGCAGTGTGCCCAGGTGGCATGGCAGAAGGCCAGCAGCATCCTGGCCTGTATCAGAAACAGTGTAACCAGCAGGAAGGTGATCGTGCCTCTGTACTCTGCACTCATGAGACTGCATCTCAAGTACTATGTCCAGTTTTTGGCACTGCAGTATAAGGAGGACATTGAGGTGCTGGAGTATGTCCAGAGAAGGGCAACAAGGCTGGGGAGAGGTCCAGAAAGTATGTCCTATGAAGAACACCTGAGGGAACCGGGTTTATGTAGTCTACATAAGAGCAGGCTGAGAGGAGACCTTATTGCTCTCAACAGCTACCTCAAAGGAGGTTGTAGCGAGGCTGGTGCTGGTCTCTTCACCCAAATTACTAATGACAGGACAAGGGGAAAATGGTCTCAAGTTGTGTCAAGGGAGGTTTAGATTGGACATGAGGAAGAAGTTCTTTACTGAGAGAGTGGTTGGGCACTGGAACAGGCTGTCCAGGTAGGTGGTGCAGTCAATGACCCTGGAGGTGTTTAAAAAACAAGTAGACAGAGCACTTGAGGCCATGGTCTAGGGGTTAGGGAGCTGTTGGGTTGAAGGCTAGACTTGACGATCCTGGATGTCCTTTCCAGACGTGATGATTCTATGATTCATAGTTTGACCAGGTGGTACCACTATCAAATTATTGGAATGTTATTTCATCTGAGCTTGCCATACTGGAATAATCACTGCTTGTACCATTTGTGTAGAACTATTTCACAGAGTCACAGAGAAAACCTTGAGGTTCAAAGAGTGCAACAGTTAAACAAGCGTTGCCAAGTTTGACACTAAAGCATGTCATCGAGTACCACATATCTTTTAAATACCTCCATGGATTATGACTTCACCACTTCCCCAGGGCAGCCTGTGTGGATACCTTGAAAGCACAAATCTAGTAAAGATGCTTTAGCAGTACCACCACTGTCCAAGTCACCTACTGCTTTGTTGTAAGGTCAATGAAAACAAAAGAATCCAACTGCTTTTGAGGTGAGAGGTAGGTAAAGAGAAAACGTAGGAGGGGTGGAGAGAGAGATCTTATTCAAGTAAAAATTGTTTAGAAAAAAAACCCAAACAATGGAAGTTGCTGTATGTTTGTCCTTTGCCTTTTTATGACGTTTAAGGGAAAGATCAGAAATTAAAAAAAAAGCAATCAATTGCTGCCATTTCATCTAACAGGAAGTATGGCAGACTTGAATTTAAAAAATATATTTCTAGAAACAACTTTGCATACAGGGGGTAAACATGTCCTATAAAAGCCAAAGAAAGCTGTGTTAAGAGTGGTTAAAGGAAAAAGCATACATTCAAAGCAGCAAGTATCAGGTTGTAACTGCTGTGTTGTATGGCTGTTTTGCCTTGTTCAGGTATAAAAATCAACTTTCACTGGACGATTACACAAACCCCATTTGTTTCTGATGCAAGATATTCTCAAAAATAAATCCTACACTTTTTATATTTAATTTTTAATGTGTCATGCATACCTAGATGTGAATCTAGCAAAATTCAGTACAAAAAAGAAATATTCCACAAGCTTCTGTATATGCATAGCTTTTACAGATCTGTTTTAAGTCAATGTAAACTTGGTCTACTACTGCCTGCTTTCTCAACTGATGCTTTTTTATTTGGGTCCAAAATACAGAATAGATCAGTATAGGCTTACAAGGATCTAATACATGAGAAACTGCTAAACTGTATACAGACAAACTCCGCTTTAAACTTCATAAGAGTCTAGTTTTCATTTAGAAGTTACCAATTTAGTCCAAGAATCACTTGCATTTGACACTCACTGTACAAGAGATGGCACAGGACTGAACACTACTCTGAACCTCTTATGCTGTACAGCCAGTCACACCAAATTTCTGAGAGAGCTCTGTTACTATAAACAAAAGCCATCTACTCAATCATTTTTCCTCTACGTTCAACTAGAAGACTCTTTTCACCATGATCTGTACTGACAACTGGAACAGTAATATCCTAAAAATGTTACCTATGGGTATTACTGCACCTTGAGTTCTATTCTGTGCAATGTTTTAACACTGCTTATAGCCTGAGACAGGACACTAGGACACCTAGTACCCTGACACAGGAACATCCTATGGCTAAGAACGGGCTCGGAGAGAAACAATTTTATTATGCCACTGGACACCTGACAACTAGGCAGGGTCCACAAAGATATATGCAGGAATTACAGGGGAAGGGCTAATTACCAGTACTTAATCTTCTTAGAGGTCAGAACTCCAGTTCTTTGTCAACATGCAGGTCTTCTAATATTTTTATTTAAATACACTACTGATGATAACAAAGCTATAAATCGCTTTAGCTTAACTTCTATTACAGTTGCCCATTGATACCAGCATAACGTGGACAGGTGTGGATAACAGTCACTGTAAAACTGACTACTGATGCCAGCTTTTGCAAAATGTCACCACTGCCTCCCAAACCTGACCACAGGTGTCATTTAGCACAGCAGTGAAAGTCATTTCCAAGTATTTAGTTTGGAAGCATGTAAAGGCCTCTGCCTAAGGATACTTGCCATACTGGGAAATCTTATTTCTGCAAGACATTTTTGCTGGCATCTTTGAACAGTCACCTGAACGGTAAAACCAGAAAACAGGCTCCAGAATGACAACTCCTAACTATATTGGCAGTTAAGCCTAAAAGAATACAGGTTCACAAAACTGAGTTTGACATAAGCTACCCCAAAACTACGCAACAAGCTCTTGTCTGTAACAAAAAGTGGAAATAAAAGTGCAACAGTAATCCTAATAAATTATTCCACTGCTGGTATTAGGTACCACTAAACTTTCAGTTAACTGCAGACCAACAGGCACTGTGAGCTGAAAAATTAAAATCCTGGCAGAAATTAAAGCCTAGGTAAACACTCAAACTGAATGGGAGACTGTTTCAAGAAGTACTCGCTTTTCTACTCCGAGCTTAGTGTAAGCCACATGGGTCATGAAAAAGAAAAACCAATATGCAACTTCCAGGACACAAAAGGTGACGTATGTTATTACCAGAACTTGTAGAGAGGAATACCAAAGCTGAAAAAGCAAGTACAATCAGAACATGAAGTGAATCAACACAGTAACATGATTAAAAGTCTCAATTCCTTCTTATAAGCAAAGTTCTTAACTTCATCATCAGGAAACAGATCCACACAGACAGATCATCTGCCATATGTTTTCATGAATAAAAACAGCTCAAAGATTTTACATCCATAGCTAATTTCACTTACAGTACATTGAGTTCTGGCAACACTGCAGTGGCACAACTTTCTGTCAGCTTAGGTGAGACTAAAGCTATACCTTTCAAGTAGTTTTGGTGGCTTCTATTCCACTGTTAATCTTCTGCATTTAATTTAAACTGACGTTTAACGGATGTGTAAGATTTCACAGTGGTAAAAATGTGAAAAATTTCTATCTTATGGACAGCAAAAGGAAATTACAAAAAAATCACATCTGCAACTTTCTCAAAGGATAAAGCAGTAAGACAATAAACAGTAACTGCTCACATAAAGGAAGGACAAAAATAGTGGTAAGCAAAGAATTCTGTGAGAGGCAGAAGCCTCAAAGAAATTTATATGTGGAAAAGTCAGTAAGAGTAAACACTAATAAACTGTTGTAGAAAACCAAGAGGAAGGTCAGAAGGAAAAATGCTTGCCTGTAGCTGACTAGCTCTTGTATTAGAAAGAGCTGTAACAATAGATTATCATACAAAGTCCTTGGTCACAAGAGATAAAACCATGTTACAGCACAAACTTAGACAGGAAGAGATCTACACAGCTATTTCAACTGGCAAGACACTGACAATGCAAGACAAAGCACTTCTAATAAATCTTCCCTGTTCACTTGAGTACATCAAACCAAAGTCTAACATTAAAGACCACACAGGTACAAGCTTTGCTGTTCTACACTTCACCTGAATTAAACCTGAATAGCCAGTGGTATAAATACACATGAAGTGACTTCCTCACTTAAGATACTGACCATATCACCAAAGCAGCACTTCCATCACACTCTCCAGCTGAAGTTGTATCTTTAACAGAGACAGCTGTTGGAACCAGTCTTCTCTTACACTGTTCTCATAAGAATCTCTCCCTTTCTATTAGTCCCTGCAAAAACAGTGACTATTATCTGAACTGTAACCTAAATGAAGGCAGACAATATCTGCACTATTTCTCTACATTTAAGCCAATGTTTTCATCTTTACCATTAATGTTATCAACTGTAACATCTGCATTAAAAACATTAGTCATTTGTTAGATTGTTACATTTTCGAATAAGCTTTTTGAGTTCTTGTAATTACTTGAAGCCTCACTGCTTCAAGTGAGGCTTCAAGTACTAAAATAGACTTTAATCTATTTTATTTCAGAAAAAAAAAACAAATATGGTGCCAGCATAAGTAAACTATAATTGGTTTTTATCTGTTAAAGCTATTTGCATGCAGCAGTATTCCGCCATTCCTCGGAACATAATGTGCTCTGCGAAATACTTTTTTCTTGTCATATTTAAACTTTTCTTATTTGAACACTCTCTCACACGCAAACAAGGTACAGTGAGGAACTAAAGAAGAGTTTAACCATGCAGTGCAGTCAGATATCGGTTAGGGACAGCTGCTAAGCAAACATTAACGAAAAACACTATCCTCAAGTCAGCTCTTTTCCAAACCCACCTGTTGATGCCGCACCTGAGGCCTACCCTCGAGCTCTCAGCTATGGCAAGTCCCGCTCGTCCTCAGCAGTTTTCCACAGCACAGAGCAAGCCCCACACTTCCCCTTCCGCCTGCACGCTCCGGCTCCCAGCAGGGTCGCCAGGTGGTTATGCCGCAACGCAGCTCCCAGCCCCACGCAACGCCCCCCTCCCGGTGGGCTGGTGAGCTGTGCCCGCCTTCTTCCCCGGCCGCTCACCGCGACCTCGGGCCCAGCTGAGCCGTCAGCAGCGCCGCTCAGAGGCAGCACTGCTCATACCCCGGCCCTCCGGATCCGCAGCCGCCGCGCCCCTCCGACCCAAATGGTTCGAGCCGCACTGCCGCGTCCTTGCGGGAAGTGCGGAGTGGCTCCGGTGGCCACGGGGCTGCACTCGCCTACTCACCGCCACCCCAGGCGCCGCCTCTCTCACCTTGGGGAATGTGCCCTCCCGCCGCGGGCTCTTGGGATGGTCGAAGTGGCCGCGGTCCAGCATTAGGTAGAGGAAGAAGATCACCACGCAGAACACAGCGCTGCCGAACACCGTGAACTGCCGGCTCAGCTTCATCGCCACGCCGGCCCCGCAGCCGCCCTCCTTCCGCTGAGGCCGGCGTTCCTGAACGCCGCTTGCCGCCCCACGGAGAAAGTTGCCTCGGGCACTGGGGCAGCCCCACGTCCTTCTAGCACAAATGCGAGAAGCTACCCTTCGCTACTGCCTGTCGCACCGGGGCGAACCGCCTAGCCGAGACCCGCCACTGCCGCAAGAGTAGAGCCGACGGTTTCCGGGCACGGGCCGAGGTTGCTGGCGCCCAACGGGGAACTTGCGATGGTAGCGCTGCGGAACCGCCCGAGCGCCGCTGCTCCCGCCTCCTCCGGTCGCGTCTGCCTCCGCCTCCTCCGGTCGCTCTGCTCCTCCCCGCTGCGGGCAAGTGGCGGCAGCGTGGTGCCTCCTCACGCTGGGTGTTCGGAACGGTACTGGTGCTGCTGCCGGCTCCACCAAACACCGTGGCCACCGCGCACCCGCGCCACGCTGCCAGAGCGCCGTGGTCCGCCCTTGCGTGCCATGGGCCCAGGTGTTCGGGTGGCTACTGCCATCGGACGTCTGTTGGGAACAGGCATGGTGGGTGGGTGGTTGCGGGCGCCGCCCCTTGATAACGCTCGCGGGACCGCCATTAGGAGGAGGAGGAAAAAGGGGGAAGAAAACCCCATTCCCAGGTTCGGCTCAGGAGGGCTGACCTCGAGCTGCCTGCCGCGACGCCCCGTCCTTGGGCGCTGTGTGGCTGCCTGTGCTGTGCGAGAGGTAGACGCCTTGGACCTCTTGATTGTAAGGCCAGGAGGCTTTACTGTACTGGCTGTGCTTTGCTGAGCTTGGGTGCGAGGACGGGAGGCGGCGCCGGGAAGAGAATGGGGAAGTATGAGATGTCCTCCAGTACCGAGCAGAGTCCGCACGCTGCTTAGCACAGACCCATCCCCCCACTCTCTTACTCGGAGGCTTGTTTCTCTGCTAGCAACTTTGGACATGTTTGGGGGCCACTGATTACCTCCAGTCTGTGTCAGGGTTTTCTCCGAGTCACTAAGTAGCTCGGCACTAGACCATGGGAACGGATCACAGCTGTCAATGAATCTGCTAAGACAGCCCCACACCACTATAGCGTGTAGCTGCTTCTAACTTTTACAGACTTTATCTGCTCAGGTTTGAAAGCATTCATGCTGGTGTCTGATTCTGACCAATATTTTGAGGAAGTACTTCTTTAAGAGGCGTTTGCTGACATTGAGAAATAGAGGCTGAAAACGGCTCTTACCATTGTGAGAACGCTTCATTTCTAACAACAGCCTTCGAGACACCGCTACAACCTAAACTCAGGATGTGTTAGCATCGCTTAATTTCATTTTCCATTACAGTCCACTCAAATTGTTATAACTAATACCAGACAAAAATCTGGCCAACAAAGTTCAGTAGATTTTTGCAGAAGCTGAGAAGCTTAAGGAATTTCTAAGTTTTTCCATACTTTGAGGTAGTTCCAGTATCTTGGAGAACACTAATTCAAAGTTCAATAATTCATAAGTTCTCCTTTATCCCACTGGACAAAACGTTATTCTGTCTTTGAAAGACAGTACAGAACTCCTGCTATTACTGAGTATAGATGTTATTGAGCTGATGAAGTGGAAATTGCTGACAGCAGAGAAGCTACCTCTTTCATACTTGGTACACTACTGTGCACACTGACTGTGTTTAAGAAGTTTTTAATGCAAGGGAGTGAAAAAAAGAGTTTGAATAGAAAAGCAGCTGAGCAGTGGTGACAATAGTGGGAACAACAAGGGGAAGGACAAAAAGATGGTGGCTAGTGTAGGAAAGGAAAGAGACTGACCTCTAGAGAAATCTATGAATAAGTTGATGTGCATTGGAGGAAGGAATTACAGTGGAAGGCCACAATGCTCAGTGTCAGGCAAAACAGAGGAAATATGCAGATGGGTCTCCTACAGAATCTGGAATAAAACCCGAGCATTTAGAAACCTGTCACTACTGTGTTGGTATTTTTTTAATTTTTCTTAGATTCTGCTCTCAAGAAATCCACCTGGAGTACTGTGTTCAGCTCTGGGGCACCCAGTGTAAGAAAGACGTGAACCTCTCAAGCAGGTCCAGAGGAGAGCCACAAAGTTGACATGGGAGTGGAGCACCTTACCTGTGAGGGCTGGCTAAGCAATTTGGGATTGTTCAGCCTACTAAGAGGCTCCCAGGAGACCTCATTGCAGCATTCCAGAACTTGAAGGGGAACTACAGGGAAGATGGGGAAGGACTCCTCAGAGAATGTGGTAACAGGGTAGATTTAGGTTAGATCTTATGAAGAACAACTTCACTGTGAGGATGGTGAGACAATGGAAGAGGTTGCTCAGGGAGGTTGTGGATACACCCTCTCTGGAAGGTGAGAATGGAATCAAGCCCTATAACTCATGGAGAGTTATAAAGCAGGTACGTTTTATTTTGGCACCACATGCAAGGGAGATCTTTCCGCCCAAGCTGCACACCGAGACCCGTAACAGGCATGGTTGTATAGGGCATAGTGATACATATTCATCACTAGTTCATACATAGGCATTGGATTGTCAAGAAATGGGCAGAGTTACTAAAATCTGTCCCAGGAATTTATTATCTTAGGCCTCCTTCTCCTGGCACTTGCATAGTGACACCTGAGGGTTGCAGGCAGAGGGTTTCTAGAAGTCCTTCACCCATGCATTCTTTGCCTTTGGCCCAGAGTGCTGAGTTGTTAAATGCCAGTAACCACAAGGCTGGTCAGACCAAATTTTATGTGGGGGTTAACTTTGCTTGACAAACTCCTGCTTCAACAAATGTGATTTTTTCCTCTCATCTACTGTTGCCTACAATTTTCAAGGTTCTCTTCATACTTCTGTCTGTAAAATTAAGTACTTCCTAGCTGTATATCACAAGGCCAGATTGCATGGGGCTTTGAGCAACTTAGTCTACTGAGAAGTTCAAATGCATGTGTCTTGGAGAGTTGGAACTAGATGAGCTTTAAGAGCTCTTCCAGCTGCAACCATTCTATGATACTATGAGCTTCATATAATCTCCAAATTTATTTTTCTTATGAGGGAAATTGTATTTAAATCTATAGTAAACACTAACATTAAAAATCCTGCCTCAGGATTTGGGACATGTATTACTAAAATTGACTCTGAAGCCTTTTTTCATTTTGTGCAGGATCAGATAGATGCAATTTTTCCTTTTCTTTTTCCCCATGGAATATTTAGGTGATTAATTGAACAGAGTACTGGACTACTTAGAGGGAAAAATAGAACTGTGAACAGATCAGTCTTTTGTAGGCTTTCTGTTTTGCTTGTTAAAAAAGACAGAAACTGCTAATGAATGAAATGACAGGATAGTGGTCAGATAGCTAAGAGAACAGGTGTCCCACAGACAATCAGACCCTGTTGTCCTTTTTCTTAGAGGTTTTCTGGGTGAACTGTGAAAGCAGGTAAGAATTCTTTGCTTTGTTGGGTTCCTTCTAAAGACATACATGACCTAAATTGAAAACATAGACAGATGTTTTCTGAAACATTTGCAGCTGAGTACAATGAAACAAATGAGCTTATGCATTTTCTCACATGGATCATTTCTGTATAAAACTAGTGTTTATAATATGTTATAATTTTTTAGAACATCATTAAACTGTAAGGAAGCTAACCACAGTACTGTCAGCTCACCATTTAAATTATGTATATGCAGTAACATGAGAGGCTGCAACTTAAGAGTAAACTGTATTTAGAAAAATAATAGTTTCAGTGAGAGCAGTCTGAATAAAACAGGTCAAGTGGAAAGTAATATCTACTCTTAATACTTTAAAGCTGCGTCATAATGTACATTTCTCTTAAAGACAAATGTAGGTTATGGTAAAACTATGTCAAAGTGTGGACTAATTCAGATTTTCTAGGAACATTCTGACGTTTTACTCTGTTTCATTTTACACCTCTTAATTTTCTAGTGGTCAGAAATTTTTATTAAGGTGAGATACCACTACCAGTTTAGGTAGATACTCTGTTACGTTAGCTATACTGTGGTATTCTAATGTTTAATAACGAATAAATATGTTCTGCAGAATGAGTTACTTGGCTAATGTGGTCTAAGACTAAAACTTCTAGTTGAGCGTCAATAAATCTAGTACAGACAGTATCAAAGACAAGAACTACAGCGTTTCCAGTTCTGACCTGGTGAGGTTTTTTCTTTCACAAATAATATGAAGTGGCTATAAGTACTATGCAGTATTAAAACCTATGCAGAGTTCTGATTCTCCCAGCACGTAGTGCTGCTGGGCCCCAAAAATTATTCTCAGGTAGAATACAGGTTCCTGTGTTAGAAGCCTGAATTGTGATACAGTGAGCATAATAAGGAGAAATATTAGTCATTAAAACATGGAGCTATTCAAAGAACATTCCTGGACAGCCAACAGGAAACAGTAAAGACAGGGTTTTTGTGCAAATAGGCAGGATATAGGCATATTAATAAAAGATGAGACCTGTATAATTTCATCTACATGAGCACCATAATTTTGAATTTTTTCTTGAATATAGACATTCATCGTTTATTTTTCAAAGTTATAACATTCCCACCTTTGAGATGTGGAAGAAAGGAAATATGATAATAGTCACCTGTATAATGCAACTAGCAATGTTCACTTGAAGTTTTGCGTATGCAGCTCTGTGTGTATGAAGCCATATATGTATTTTTATGCATGTGTGTAGACCACGTATTATGTGAAAATTATCTATCTGTACATACACATTCAATGTATCAAAACATTTTAGTACTAGCAAGAATATACTCTTTGAACCTTTGTCTCCTTTTTATCATGCTGGTAACCTGTGTGCTAGGCTAAAAAATGGAAGGTGAATATAGCAATACTTCCAGCAAGGGTAAGTGTAGAGTCTTGCATCTGGGCAAGATCAACCCAAGGTACCAGTAGAGGTTGGAGACTGACCTGTTGTAGAGCAGTGTACGAGAAAGGGACCTGGGGATCCTAGTGGACAGCAGGATGACTATGAGCCAGTAATATGCTCTTGCAGCCAAGAGGGCCAACGTTATCGTGGAGTGGTTAGGAGATTGAAAGTGGTTCTTCTGCCCCTGTACTCTGCCCTGATGAGATTACATCTGGAGTATTGTGTCCAGTTCTGGGCCCGTCAGCTCAAGAAGGACACATAGCTGCTGGAGGGTATCCAGTGCAGAGTAACAAAGATGATGAAGGAAGTGGGACACTTGCCTTATGAGGAACTGCTGAGGGAGCTGGGTCTCTTCAGCTTGGAGGAGACTGAGGGGTGACCTCATTAATGTCTATAAATATGCGAGGGGTGGGTGTCAGGAGGATGGAGCCAGGCTCT
>JAOXOE010019661.1:0-23152 GCA_028565055.1 Phoeniculus purpureus
CCTCATCCATTAATGTTGTGACCTGTTCATAAAAGGCCACCAGGTTGGTCAGGCAGGATTTGCCCTTGGTGAAGCCAAATCTTCCATTTGTGAAAGTAACAGAGGTTAGAGATAAAATGTGACTAAGACTGATCATGAAGTATATCAAGAATAGTTTGTGGAATCACATGCAAAGAGACAGGAGAGAGCAGCACTACCAGCAGAATCTACTTTTGAGCAAACAACGTTTTCATTCCACCTGTAGACCACATTTCCAATCTCTGTGTGTGTGTCCTTTGAATGAGTTTTTAAAACTTTTTGTTCATGAATGATATTTAATATCTGATTTAAATAGAAATAACAAGAGACAACCCACATTTGTTTCCAATATAGAATAGGTGTGATCATTTATTAGAGTAAGCACGTGCAAATTAGCTAGTCAGATTTATACTAACAGTTGAATAATGAAGGACAATTAATAAAAAAAGAGTATTTTTAAGTTAGAGGCTGAAAAAAAATACTTTTCAAGGCTGACTGAGGAAGCTAGTCTGTCTGTAGAGTAAAAAATGATGTACATGGTAAAGTGAGTTAGAAACGGTGGACAGAATGTTGCTTTCCTGCCTAGAATGATTTGTCCCTGAACTAGAACATAAATAGTCTCATATTTACTGGTTTATCAAACTCATCCTGACTGTGACCTCCTCATCACACTTCTATTAACCATGTTTAGATTAATGTATAGCAATCTGGAATAATTGCCTATTCATAACTTTCTACAACTTGCCCTATTAGTATCACATTTTATTGTTTCAAGCTTGCAGTGTATTCCTGGAATAGATAATTGCTTCACTGATACAATCACAGAAACAATAGTATTGTCCTTATGTTAGAAAAATGGAGGTTAGTACAAATGATGTTGTAATTAGAATTCTGAAGACTGGTTGCCACACAGTTGACTTTGTTGGCTCTCAGCCTAATCTTGTTACGCTGTTTTTAACTATGAAGAGAGCAGGTTTAAAGATCTCCAGCAGTGCAAATGAGATGAGGGAGTTACAAAGAGCTTAAAGAATCAGAAAAAGTATAACTCCCTCAAAACAAATTACGTAATAAGCACAGCACTAAAAAACATTCCCTAAACATCCTTTGGTGCAATGTGGTCACATCTTATTTTGGTGTCATTAAATAGAAACAAATTAAAGAATTGTACTAGTGTACTACTTACAATGCTGCTCTCTAGTTGTGTAAAAGCCTCCATGTTTATGTAGTTATATTGGTAAAACATTAGTCATGTGCTACTCTTTCAATTTTCAAAATGTAATAGTACTGTAAGTACCAAAGAATCACTATTTTTACAAATCCATGTCATGTTCATGTTGTGTAGCCTTATAGCTCTTCTTAGTAAGCCTGTTTACAGTTTCAGCTTCCCTGAGTTCCAAGACACTGATGTCAAACTTCATTGATTTATGTAAAAACAACTACTGAATCCTTCAGATAAAATCAGACATAAGCATCTTGTTGCTGGAGCACCTCCCCTATGGGGTTGTTCAGCCTGGAGAAGAGGAGGCTCCCAGGTCACCTTCTAGCAGCTTTCCAATCTCTGAAGGGAGCTACAAGAAAGCTAGGGGAGGACTTTTTACATGAGTGCTTAGCAAGAGGACAAGGGGAAAGGTTCCAGACTTGAAGAGGGGAGATTGAGGTTGGACATGAGGAACAAATTCTTTGCTGTGAGGGTGCCCCATCCCTGGCAGGGCTCAAGGCCAGGTTGACTGGGGTCCTGCTCTAGTGAAGGTGTCCCTGCCTCTGCAGGAGGCTTGTAACTAGATGATCTTTGAGGTCCCTTCCAACCCTGGCCACTCTATGATTCTGACCATTAGCCACGTTATTGACCCACATCTTGTGGACATGAGGCTTTACCTCAAAGATCTTTGGGTATGCTCTTACCCTGACATTAAGAGGAATGTTATCTCATCTTACAGTTGTAAGAAAATAATTTATGACTGGTTTGTCATAAATTTCCTATTCCCTTAATTTGAAGATTTGTGGAGTATCTGTAGCTATGCTAAGAGAGACCCCAGTAGACTTGCTCATCAATAAAAAGGTTATTGTTTCCCTGTGTAGTTCTCTACCATTTTACCCATGAACTCATTAGCTTGCAAATGAGATGAGATTAGAATAGAAAAACCAAAAACTGTGAAATGGTTCAAGATCATTCTTTTTTATCCTTTTTTTTCTGTCCACTGTTAAAAAAAAAACAACTCATGCACAGAAAATTAGAGTGTATATATTTAATATTTTCAGGAATGTTATATTTATAGCTGTGATAATGGTAAAGATTAACTTGTTATAGGTGGAGAATGCTGACTGTGTCCACTCATCCTGTACTAGTTGATGTAAACAGGGAAAATGAATACAAATTCGATGCAAACATCAACAGATGCTTTCTTTGGGGTTTATCCGAGGGTATCTTACAATATTTTATATTAGTGAGAACATGAATGGGTTTTTTTTTTTTCATTTTCTCAATGTTACTCCACCTTTCACCAATCCTTCATTTGAATTCCTTTGCCTCTTCTGATAAAACTCTCACTTTGTGCTCATTCTGTGATTACACACAATACCGGTGCCAATTCATTGAACTGATTAAATTTGACTTGCAACCAAACCAAATCATCTTATCGTAAGGTATAATTTTACAGATTTCATTATCTCTGTTGGAATGATCAGCGTTCTGTGATACGTACGTTTACAGCAGAGTAAGTAAATCTGTGTCCTTGAGCTGGGATGTGTCTTTCAGGGAATTCCCTGTGGAATTGTATCAAGTACAGCAAGGTAAGGTACCATGAAGCATGAGTATCTAGAAGGAGGAAAAGTAGGTCAATTGAAATGATCACTGAGACTGTTCAGAAAGGCCCGTGAAGAAGGATTCTGATTCCATACTTGAGCACTTCAGGCGAAATAACCTTGGAAAGTAAGCCAGGCAGGGTAAAAATACTTCTGCCGGTGTGTTGCAGTTCAGGAGACAATGATGATATTCCCACAAGCTAAGCGAAAAGGACTGAGCTGCCAGAAGCCTAAAGTTATCATGAAAATGATTTGCTCTTCATTCTTTAGAACAAATACTAGTACCAGGTTATCTTCCAAGTGACTTTGGCAATTAGGAAGTATTTTCTGCTTTCACCCACAAGCAGTGTCTTGCTTTGCCAGTGTTCTTGTTAGTGAAGGAGGAGAGTGTCCGCAGCGTGAGATCTGTGTGTTAGTGCTGTTACCGGTGATAGGTACAGGATGTACCTACCCTTTTCTCTATCAAAATACAGATCTTTTTCTCTGCTTGCCTCTTTACCTTTTCCTTCTGTCACTCCTACAATTTATTTTAAACTTTAATTTATACCGAGCTTCTGCTTTCTCTATCAATATCACATCATTATTCTTATCTGATTCTCTTGATAATTTGTTTGCACTGGAATTCTTGGCAGTGAACTAAGAATTTCATTGTCTACCTACTCTCTTTTCTCTTGGAGAGTATAATAGAGTGGGAGGGAGAAGCCTCATGGTAATATTTTTATATTTGAAATGTAGCCACACTTTATATGCTCCTACACACCATGCTACTTATAGATAATGAAGCGAGTCTCATCTTGTGGTCTACTGCTTTTCTATTTTGGACTGGCTTGTGCTAATTCTACTCATTTCATCTCAAATACTCATATTAATACTGCTTCTCTTTTCTTTGCCTGCCTCTATGTTATTATTTAGGAAGGGACTCTTTCACTGGCTATGAAAGCATAGCAGTAATCCTCACTCCAAGAACTGAGCAGCCAGCCAGGGAAATTAATAGAATGATGTGATCATCTCAGTCTCCTATGGAATTATCAGCTTCAAAGGAGAACACATCCTTGACAAACACAAAGCACTTCCTCTGAATCCACCTGATTTTGGTGTATGCTGACATAGAACTCTGCTTTATCCTCCTTTCCCATCACTTTGGAAGACTTTTGAGACCTCAAAAGTTTCCACAGTCTTTCCAGTAATAAATCCAGGAGTACAACGGTCTTTTGTTAAAAGTCAATGGTAATTTGAGGAAAAGAAAGCAGAGTGCATGTACTGAACAATCACTGATTTAATATTATATGGCTATTTTCTTATGTCATGTGTCTTCATAAGCCACCTTAAGTAAACAATGATACCATATCCAGGAAGTAAATAGGATTTAGCTTAAAAATAGGTTATCATTGGCAGAAGAGATTATTTTGAATCCCCATTTCTTTTCAATAAGAGAAAAGAGACTTTCACCTATTTTTAAAAGATAAGTAGTTTATTATAAACCAGAGATTTTCTAATGGCAGGTCATCCTTTTTCACATCCGTCCTCTCCTGCACTAGAGATTATTTATTCTGTTGTGAAGTTTCTGTTTTGAAATAAGTTTACTATGCAGTTTTCTTCATATAGAAATTGCTTTAGCTTATTTTTAGGTCACTTAAATTTCAAAGCAAAAGCTCTGATGACATAGAAGGATTCAGCCTCACCTGAATTGGAAAGACACAGCCACAAGAAACCCTGCTGTGCTGCTTAACTTTCTGAGGGGCTTTGGATCATTAGCACCTGATGGAGAAGATGATATCATGTGATTTGCATAAATATTGAAAAATCAGCTTGAAATTCCAAGGTCTAATTACACAGTACTTTACTGTGAACACCCAGTTAAGCATTCAAAAGCATTCATTACAGACCAACTGCAGTAATATACACAGGGGAGCATTTTGTATATCTGACCAGTATTTTCAGCTGGGTTTTCTGCCTAGAAAGGGTTAATGGAACAGTAGAGGAAAATTTCAGTTCTGAAATAGTTCTGGTAATCAGAGATACTCAGTTTGAGTAGTTTTTGGCCCTATATCACAATCTTTTAATGGCTCGGACTAGAGAAGATTTTGAAATTATTTGAAGCTGATTTGTTCCAATCCCTTTTCCCAGTTATAACTGCAAAATGCAAACTTTATAAACTTTTAAAAACCATTTAATGATCAGTTTTAATGTCTAACTGATCCTATGCACTAATCTTGGAGACTTGTTAAATCCTTGTTTTTGATAAATAACTATTTTTTTCCTGTCTCAACATGGTTACACTCATTAAATAACCTTCATTACATCAGTATCAGTGTAACTGATTGAAATGATGTTGAAATAGATGAAATACAGGCTATTTTTAAATATTAGGATAATGCATAACAAAGGAACAGTGTGGCCTTTCTACATGTGAGTTAACAGAGTAGGTGATAGTTTGTGCTCTTGAGGTTGAAACTAAGCACTTTTCTTCTGAAATTATGTGACAGTTTGAAGGCAAAACCAAGCAGTTTCCTTCTCGAATGAGCACATTAATGAACATTAATGCCATCCATATTGCTGTCAGTTCTTCTTGCCTAGTTCCACTGCAATTGCTCATGTTGCTGACCAAACCTTGTTTGACCACATACTGAGCCTTATCAAGTGTGGATGATCTGTGGTGTATCAGCAGCTTTCCTGTGTAGCTGTATCTCCTAACAGGAAACTACTTCAAAACAGAAAAAATGTATAAAGTGGTGGTCTTTTCTCCAAGGACCAGGCACCAGGATGAGAGGAAATGGCCTCATGTTGTGCCAGGAGAGGTTTAGATTGGACCTGAGGAATAATTTCTTCCCCAAAAGGGTTCCCCAGGACTTGCCCAGGGCAGTGGGGCAGTCCCCATGTCTGGAGGAGTTGTAAAGCCGTAGATATATGGGATGTGGGACAGGAGTTAGTGGGAACCTGGCAGTGCCCGGGGAGCAGTTGGACTCAAGAAGCTTCAAGATCTTTCTGTGATTCTCTGAATGGCTGTGGTGAGACAATTGTTACAGTCACATCAGCTCAGTTTGTGTCTCCTTTTGGAGGAAGGCCATAAGCCAGTTGTGTGACCAGTTTTTGTTGGGCCACCTGCCTTTTCTATCCCACAGGCCACAAGATGGTTAATGAGATGGTCATGGCTCTTGAAGACTGTAGGTCTGATGTGGGTTTGACTCGTCATGGGCCAATTGCAGGATTTGTGTAGCATTACTAATTGAGCTAATGAAAACCGAGAGCGTTTGATGGCGCTCAGCAGAGTTTGGAATTTTCTGAGAATGATACCCAATACCAATAGTTAGCTATTTTTCAGGGGGATATTTTTGGTGGCTGGCTTCCCACTGCAGATGGTGGCACAGAAGACAGAGTTTCTGGGTTTCTTCCTCACTCAAATTTCTTTGTTTGTTGTTAATAGACAAATTCTCAGAACAAAATGTATGAGAGACTCGATTTTCTTTTGATGTGCCACAGAACTCGCCTGTGTTAGTAAACTTCATTCTTAGCACTAATTTTCTTTGTATTACTTTTTCTTCTCCAGCTTATTTTTTTCCAGAAAAGATACTCATCGTATCCATTTCATTCTTATAAATAAATTGGAATTTCCTGTAATGTATTTGCCCATATGGTAGAAATCCCTACATGCATTTTCAAAATGTGGTTTATTAATTTCAAAATACCATTGAATATTTCTTAGTATTAAGAAATCTTTCCTTTCTCAGTAGTATTTCAGGACAAAAAAATCGTAATTGGAATGAAAAATTCTAACTTAGCAAAAAAATGACAGTTTGGGCCTTGAGTTATATGTAGGGACGCAGTAACCCAATGTCATTAAAAACTGAAAATTGCAGTTAATTACAGGGTTTTGAAATACACCCTGTATTATCTTCTGTTTTCGTAGTAAGCAGCTTTGCATCATTATGGGGTTTGATACTTACCTTTCTTGTTCTCATCTCCATTTCTTAGGGTTTTCACATACATTTTCAAAAGCTAAAATTGATTTGTTACTCTATTTTCTCCTACAGAAATAAAAAAAATAGTATGAATATTGTCACCTTGTAGTGGCAAGGCTCAGTGTTACAATTATTCTATGGGCCAGGCTTTTGTCAAAAAGTCTGAAAGAACTAATTAAAACCTAAGCCAGTCAGTCGAGAGAGGTGACTCTCCCCCTTCACTCTGCATGGATGAGACTGCACCCGGAATAATGTGTCCAGTTCTAGAGTCCTCAGCATAAGAAGGATAGAGACTTCCTGGAACATGCCCAGAGGCGAGCAACTCAAATGATCAGAGGGATGGAGCACCCGCCCTATGAAAACTGGAGAAGAGGAGGCTCCCAGGTGACCTTCTAGCAGCTTTCCAATCTCTGAAGAGGGATACAAGAAAGCTGGAGGAGGGCTTTTAATATGTGTGCATAGTGAGAGGACAAGGGGAAAGGGTTCCAGACTTGAAGAGGGGAGATTGAGGCTGGCCATGAGGAACAATTTCTTTGCTGTGAGAGTGCTGAGATGCTGGCACAGGTTGACCAAGGCAGTTGTGGCTGCCCCATCCCTGGAGATGTTGAAGGCCAGGTTGGCTGGGGTCCTGAGTAACCTGCTCTAGTGGAGGTGTCCCTGCCTCTGCAGGTGGAATAGAACTGGATGATTTTTAAGGTCCCTTCCAACCCTGGCCATTCTATGATTCTATAATCAGATGTCTTCACCAAATGTTCAGAGTGGCAAGGTGATGTCTAGAATGAAACACCTGTCCTTCAGTGGACAGAAAAACAGAGTAAAGGGATGAATTTAGGTGGATAAATTGTATTTCAAGCCCTTCTTAATGTCATTTTACTTTTGTAAAAGCAATAATATACTTTTGTAGCCAGATGTTCCATCCAAGCTGGATATGAGGTTTATTACATGGGGCTTCCACACTTGTTCATGCTCTTCATCTCACTTACACCCAAGTCTGGCAAAACTGCTGATCAAACTGCATTCATAGTAGTTTCTGTATCCATTTCTGCCCAAGTGGTTGAGGTTAAATGGAACAATTAACTTGCAGTTGACTTATGGGGTAGTTTGAATCTTTTCTGATACAGGTAGGTCAGAGAACATTTGCATATGCACTTACATAGTGATGGGAGAGGATGGCAGCCTCCTGTAGGGACAGTAAATATGGTAATGTAGATGGCTCCAGCCAGAACCAGTGATCTTTTAATCCAGTCAGTTGAATCCAAAATACATCTCCTATAGGCTATGGATTTGTATGACTGGTCTGAATTAAGACCCCGGTTCTGTTTATTATGCCCAGTTTTCAGTGTCTATTCCACTAACCCTGGTGTCTGTATTTTGCTTTCTGAGCTAAACACAACATTAAATACTGAAATGAAGCAGTGTTTTGGATATTTATAACTTGTTTATCACATAAATTCACTTAAGAGTTTGCAGTTTCCCTGGTTTGCTCTGCTGTTCTCCACAGCAGCACTGGTATCACTGCAGTCAGGAGGCAGTAAATCCATTTGTTCTGCTCTGGCCTGGGGCACAGCTGTTTCAGCTTGCTGTGGGTTTTTTTGCCTGTCTGAGATCTTCTTAGGCCCAGTGGCTGATTTACTGCCCCATATGTTCTCTTTGGTACTTCTCCACAGTGTATATGTACCTAGAGTGATAACCTCAGACTGCTGAGGCTTTACCTGTGTGTAACTCCTGCTTTGCTCTAATGACAGATATGGTCAGCATCCTTCTCCTGCAGTCTGTTGGTGATAGACAGAATCTGTCTCTTGACAGCTACTAGATTCTCTGCTCTTCTGTGGTGGTAAGAGTTTTCCTTCTGCTCCGCTTGAGTACTATGAGGTGACTAGAGAGCTATGAGGCAGCAAGAACAGGATTTTTACTTGCTCTCCATCATGCAGTCAGAAACCTACTTGGTCTAACACAGAAGTCATCAGCTTCCAGTCCCAATGCCCCAGCTGCTGACTTGGGGTTAACTGGGAAGTTCCATGGCCAGGCCAACAGCCCCAAATATAAAATTGAAATGGTTGTGTGAATGAGAAAACTGATTTTTCTGCTCAACGTTAACTGTGGTTTTTCATTTTAAGCCAGTGCCCCAAGATCTAAAACTCTGATTGGGGAGCCTTTCAGACCAACATATCACATGTCAGTGGTCTCGTGCTGTTAGCCGCATGTGAGGGCTCATTTTCCCCTGTGTTTGTAAATAAGAGAACTTGTAGCTGTGTTTTTAACCTGTGATTATGATTATGTTTTAAACTGCAGCTGTAATTCCTAACTGTGCCTAGCAAACCAGCAATTTATTTGAAATAGCAGCGTGGTTTTACCAAGGTTAGACAGTAACTTGAGAAGGTAGAGAGAGGAGATACAGCAACGAACATTCTGAAACAACTGCTCTGTGAAGAGAGATGGAATTGTTTAGGGTTTTTGCACTTTGCAAAGGGAACACTAAATGGAGAGTTGTGGAGGGGGCCCGTGAATGTGTGAATAGTGTGGGAAAGGTGCACAGAACATCATTTTTCATCATTTTTCACAGTGCAAGAAATAATAGGCCATATACAAATGTGAAGTGTTCCTAAATAGCACAGAATTACATTTGGAATGTGCTGCTACAGGGGATTGGGAGGCCAAAAGCATGAATAGAAGTTTAAATCACCATCAGCGACTATTGAAGTGAAACAAAAGGCCTAAAACCACTCACAAAACCACTGTTCAGGGTACAGGCTCCTGTTCAGGAAGATCTTAAACAGCTGACTGTAGGAGACAGAGGTGTTATGGACCTTGGGGATGGCCAGAGCCAGGATAACATGATCAATAAACATTATTCAGACCCATCAGGGAAATAATCATGGTAATTTTTGCTTTTATTACAAGAACCGCTACAAGAATTGCATTTTGAAAGTTGCTGTTATCAGTCCATATTGTAAAAACCTACCCAAAGTCGTTGGTCTTCAGCTTAGTAGTTTTATTCCCAGTTTAAGCTGTTCTTTGTCCACTTCAACACAGCCAAAGAGAAATTACTTCAAAGCAGCAGCAGATCTGTGAGAGACAGGAGGATATAAAGAGCATTGGTGCACTGCAGGATTCACTCTTTTCCAGTTCCCCATCAGCCGGGTGTGAGGGTCAGAACAGGAGCTCACACCTTCCATTTTAATGTTTTCTTTCACATTGCCCTTCACTTTGTGACACTGAGCATAGAGAACCCCGGTTGATTGAATTTGCCAACAGGTCAAATAGTGAAATCTACACTTCTGCTGGGCTCCTGCAGCATCGCTGCCAAAAATAACAAAGCTAACAGGTGGGAGTAGCTCTGGGACATAGAGCCAAGCCCTGACAGCCACACTCTGTGTGTTTTGCATGTGGCTAGCCCATTTCAGTGCTGGAACACTGATGATACTATGAATGACTTGAGCAGGGCTTTTCTTCCCGAGTTTTTCCCATTGTGCAAAGTGTGACTCACTTTCTGGGTGCTGAAATACAGCCGCCTTTGGCACCGAGTAGAGCAGTTATGATGGTCTGTGACAGTCCACGCCAACCTTGTGCTGTAATTCAAATTATTTGGGTCCTTTCTCACTGTTTCTACTGATGCTGAGGTCTGCTGGTGCTTAGTGGGTAAGAATTGAGTAACTAGTAATCTCTCTAGAGTCCCTGATTACTATTCAAAGAGTGTTACACCTAAATATTATGTAAAGTTTGTCAGTGTTTATTTTTCAAATTGTGGAAAATGTAGTGTTTTTAGGTTGGTTTTGATACTGCCTCCATTTCTGAGCTTGGCGCTCTTCAGGCTAACAGTGCATTGATAGAAACCTTTATGTAGTGTTTGTATAGGCACCCATTTTTTTCTTATAGAGTCATAGGATTTTTTAGGTTGGAAAAGACCTCCAAGCTCATTGAGTCCAACCATGAACCCAACTTTTCCAAGGCCACTGCTAAACCCTGTCCCTGAGGGCCACATCTCCATGGCTTTGAAATACACCCAGGGATGATGATTCAACCCATTCCGTGGGCAGCCTGTTCCAAGGCCTGAAGACCCTTTTCAGGAACAAGTTTCTCCTCCGGGCTGATGTCAACTTCCCCTGGTGTGGCTTGAGGCCATTTCCTCTTCTTCTATCCCTCCTTTCCTGGGAGAAGAGACCAACGCCCACCTATCTCCACCCTCATTTCAGGTACATCTTAGTGTGCCAGCAAGCAGTCTTGCGGGTTAGGTTGGTCGCTGAATTCGTGCTGTCCTGTTGATGTGCAGCCTCCATAGTCTATCGCATGTCTTTCCTAAGGCCTCTCAATTTTTTGTGATATTAAAACAAAACATCAGAGCTTTGTGCCTCAAAAAATCCTACATATCAGGATTACAAAACCTGCTTTTGAGATGAGTTTTTGATACATCTTTAGGTTCATGCTACAGCTCTTGCTGCCAACCTTAATTAATTGAATAGCCTGCTGGGTTGTTTTTTCAGTTGCGTCAAATAATTAGCCTCACTGAAAATGCCCTTTCTTTGCTTCTACACTAGAAATTAAGCTTTGTTATTCTAAAACTGTGAATGAAATTCTTCATCCTACAGTTGGACTAGTGGTAAAGTTTAGGTGGTCCATGGAGAACAGATTCCTAGAGCTGGCCCAGGATCACTTCTACACACAGAACTGCAGAAGATTCTGTTCTTCCCTACTAAGTGTTTTTTGGCTGCTGCCTCTACCTAATTAATACAGTTCCACTGCTGTGGTTCTGAATCAAGAGGTGAGAGACCTGAATTTCATTTGTTCTTGCTCTCCGTGTTTTTCTCTCCTTGCATTCACCTACGTGTGGGACTTTACTAAACAGGGAAGCTATTTTAGTCCTCCACTTTTACCATTTTACACCATACGGTGTCATACCTGATAAGTAACTTGTCAGAATTTGTCAATTTCCACATTGTTAAGCTTAAAAATCTCAAATGCCCTAAATCAGAAAAAGACACTTTCAGCTAAATAGAAAGTTCTTTGGCAGGTTGTGTTTTTTATTTCTCCTGACCTGAGGTATGGCTTGGTCCCTGAAAATCTGTCTCTTGTGTCTGAATTATATCAGTTGATGTAATATGTATTCTCTTCTTTGCAAATTCTCTCTATATTTTTGTAATGAGAAATGCAGGGTCACTAAAATACCTACTAGATAGAGGATGCAAATAGTTAAATGAGAAAATGTCTTTGAATCACTGAGAATTAGAATAATTATTATGAATTATTATTTAGTGATATAATCATGCTGAATTATTAAATAAGGGTTAAGAATAGAATATGAAGTGAGAGCTATCTTACAGGAAGAAAATTAAAGTCCACAGCATCATTTTCCCCCCTTCCATTAGATTTAAATCAGACTACTGTACAACTCTACATCTGCCACAGCTGTGAACAAGGCTCTTCTCTTTCTCATGGCTTCTTTGATAGAATTAATCTGCCCTAAGACTGCTACAAACTGTTGTAGTTGGTGTGGAGAATCATCAGTTTTGGGGGACCTTCTCCCTCTCTATAACCACCTGAATGGAAGTCGTAGTCAGATGGGGATCAGGCTTTTCTTCCAGGGAACTAGTGACAGGACCAGAGGGCAGGTCCTGAAGTTGCACCGGAGGAGGGTTAGGTTGGCTATTAGGAAGCCCTTCCTCACAGAAAGAGTGATCAGACCCTGGAATAGACTGCCCATGGAGTCCCCATCCTTGGAGGTGTTTAAGGACAGACTGGATGTGGCACTTGGTGCCTTGGTCTGGCTGCTGTGGTGGTGTTAGGTAATGGGCTGGACTGAATGATCTTAGAGGTCTTTTCCATCCTCAATAATTCTGTGATTCTGTGATTCTGCCTTCACTGGGAAAGGCAGATCTGCACAGGGAAAACTGAGGTGCTTGTGCAGAAGCTGCTGCCTGTTGGGTTCCTCACAAAAATGCATTTGACCTTGGGTTTTATTTTTTATTAGACAGCACAGACATTAGAAAGATGGGGGCTGTAGAAGGAGATCACACTTTAAATAGGGGAAGAAAAACCCTCAAAACCTTTCTTTGGGGTGTTGCAGCACACCAGGCTGTCCTGTACCTTTTACACCGTGGAACACTGTTCCTGCTGGCATAGGAACTTTGATGAAGAGGAGAAGCATTCAGTAGGGGCAATCTGCCACTTGGTGAGTGTGGCTGAAAGAAATTTATCTTATATTCATGACCAACTCTTTTAATAATTCTTTTTTTGGAAAAAAAATTGCTTTGGAAACACAAACTCTTTTCACCTCCAATTATCTCATAATCTTATGACTCTGTGATTTGCAGATTTCAGGCAAATGTGCTTATTGCCATGACATTCGTTATAAACTATTGAGTTGGTGGTATGGCAGGTACTCCCATTTCAATTTCCTACATGTGCAGTTTAGAAATCCCTTTGCAATCAACAAAAATCTCAGGTCATGGCCATGCATCTGTGAATCTCTTCTGAGGTGCCGATTACAAAATGAGCCATAGGTGAAATGGGTTTTAGGGTGAATTTAAAGAATAAGTGGTTTCAGGTTCCAAGGAAGATATTTTACCTTAGGCAATGGAGGGATGAAACAAAGTAAGAAGACATTTATGTGGACAGGTGAGAAGGGAAAATTGTTGCTGTACAGAACTTGAACATAGGAATATGAAATAATCCGAACAGACCTGTTGTTTCCTCCCATTCTTGAGCAAGAGCATCAGTGAGAAACCAACTTTAGGCTTCACATAGAACATTTGATGTCATGAATGGTTTGTTTTATGTCATTCTAGAATCAACCCCTCCTTTCTGGGTTTGCAGCTGGAACTGGGAACAGGTAGATAATAGGATGATAGAAATAATCCTTTACTGACACTCTGCTATTCGAGTTGTCAGCATGAAAGCAGCTACAGAGTGAGGGACACAAACTCAACTTCTGCAGATCCATCCATCTTGATCATGGTTGAAATAAAGGAGGACAGAGGGTCCATCAAATACTTCACCATTTTTGCAAAAAAACCATAGCTGGTGAATTGTAGAATCATAGATTCATGGAGTCATTCAGGTTGGAAAAGACCCCTGGTGTCATCGAATCCAACCATCAACCCTACTCTACAAGTTCACCCTTAAACCAGATCCCCCAACACTACATGTAAGCAACTTTTAAACATATCGAGGGATGGTGACTCAACCACCACCCTGGGCAGCCCATTCCAGTGCCTGACCACTCTTTCCGTGCAGAATTTCTTCCTGATGTCCACTCTAACCCTCCCCTGTTGAAGCTTGAAGCCCTTCCCTCTGGTTCTGTATCTAATTATCTGTGAGAAGAAGCCAGCACCAATGACTCTACAATGTCCTTTCAGGTTAGTCATAGAAAGCAGTGAGGTCTCCTCTTAGCCTCCTCTTCCCTGAACTAAACAGCCCCAACTCTCTCAGTCTCTCCTTACAAGATTTATTCTGTAGACTCTTCACCAGCTTTGCTGCCCTCCTCTGCACTCGCTCCTGCACCTCAATGTCTCCCTTGAACTGAGTTGCCCAAAACTGGACCCAGTACTCAAGGTGTGGCCTCACCAGTGCTGAGTACAGGGGAATGCACTACTCGAATGAAAAATTCTAGCTAATGATGTTTTAAAATGACAAATAGTGTGTGTATGGATGGAGGACATTGAGGAAGTATGAATAGTCCTGCTTTTCCACATATTTGTGAAATCTTTCTGTGTTTTCCTTGCACAGGATTCCATGTAAGCTTGTCAGGTCAACCTTCTGAATCTGGGATCCTGAATGAATGCTAGTCTCTGCTAGCCACTATCTGGTTTCACTTCAGGAACTGCAGGGCCAATTTTAAGGAGCAGCATTTCCCTGCAGACAGCTAACAAATCACTTGTGCATAGCTGAAGCCAAAATAGTCCTAATATTCTTTTTACTGCTACTACAGTATCTCTTAAAATGAAGGATGAGATCATAGAGTCATTTTTGTTATTGGTGCTGTTTCCTATTTCTTTCTAGACCTTTTTTAAGCTCATAATGTCCTTACAGAATGACGTCCTGGCTACCGTGTGTGGCCATGTGATCAGCTGTTTACTGCACTTTGCTCTACTAGTTTGAGTCATTTTTGATAACCCAAGACAACATTTTTAGCTTTATGGTATATCTAAGGGTTCGACAGTCACTCATTCACATATTTGGTAAGAATCCAGGGCTGAGAGATAAGAATGGAGTGTGGCAGGACTGATCATCAACTAACAAACCAATGCCAATGAAGCTTCCTTTCCTTCTAGTGCTGTGAGTTTGCAATAAAGAAATAATAAAATTATAGAATCATAGAATGGCTAGGGAACTTAAAGATCATCTAGTTCCAACCCTCTTGCACAGGCAGTGACATCTTCACTAGAGCAGGTTACTCAGGGCACCAGTCAACCTGGCCTTCAACACTTCCTGGGATTGGGCAGCCACAACTGCCTTGGTCAACCTGTGCCAGCATCTCAGCACTCTCACAGCAAAGAATTTGTTCCTCATGGCCAGCCTCAATCTCCCCTCTTCAAGTCTGGAACCCTTTCCCCTTGTCCTCTCACTATGCACACATATTAAAAGCCCTCCTCCAGCTTTCTTGTATCCCTCTTCAGAGATTGGAAAGCTGCTAGAAGGTCACCTGGGAGCTTCCTCTTCTCCAGACTGAACAACCCCCATTTGCTCTTCCTGTCCTCATAGGGGAGGTGCTCCATCCCTCTGATCATTTGAGTTGCTCTCCTCTGGGCATGTTCCAGGAGGTCTATGTCCTTATCCTGGGAACTCCATAACTGGACACAGTATTCCAGGTGGGGTCTTACTAGTGCAGAGTAGAGGGGAAGAATCACCTCCCTCAGTTGACTGTCACTGCTTCTTTTGAAAGACTGTGATGTGTTTTATTTTGCACCAGGAGAGGATCTAAACAAGATCCTTGAGTTAAGAGAGCTTCAAGTAGAAGTCTACTGGCAGGTCCCAATAAAGAGCCGATGGCAGACAGTTATTTATGCTGATGGATGCCTCATGGTAGTAAACACTACACTTAATAGCATGTTAATTGCCTGATAGTATGTTTGTATTCACTACTATAAATCGACTTGTTGCGCTATGTTTAATATTTACAATCCACATTAGAATGGGCTGCTTTGCATATCAAGAATTTTGGGGAGTAGGAGGAGCATTTTGTTGTATTCTCTGGCGTGACTGTTCTAGCAAATTTTTTCATGTCCTTGAGTTGCAAATGCCTGGGTGTCATGAGATCTTTTATTGAAAAAAATATAGCACACTGTTCCTGTGCCAAATATTCTTTTGGAAAGATATTTTTGCCCCCCACCCCCAATAGTAACAAGAAAATACTGCGCTACAAATTATTTTGAAGTCGATGGAAATAGCATCCGTTATTATTTCAAGCTGCTGCTGTATAAAAATCTTTGTGGGTAAAAGAGTGGCCACTTGTTTACTGCATGTCACCTTCTCCTGTTTGCTTGAATTTGAGACAAATGTCATGTGAACAAAAATCACCCTTTGAGAGAAGTTGTATTGGATAAATGGGGCTGAGTTTGCAGCTTGATCCTGAGGGGTGTAACATCATTTTTCCTAGTAGATCCCTTCCAACCCAATTCATTCTGTGGTTCTAAGAGTGATATGTAGGAGTTAATGCAGTGCTTAGTGTAGATGATAATTTTATTCTAGTGACACATTTGTTTATTTTCTGTTAAAACATCTTCAATAGATATAAATAATTAACAAAAAGTCATGAATAACCAGGGTTTTCTAGTATTGCGTGTAGGTAGAGATGAAATGTAATTAAATCCTGAGTATAACTTCCCCTGTGTTTCTTTCTAGTCAGCTTGTGACTTCAAAGACAGTAGAATTTGTACCATATGTGTCAGCAGTAGCTTGAGAACTTCCAGGATAACATTTTAAATGCAGTTACACTGTGCGTTCCCCTTTCAAAATTCATAATCTTCAGAAGAGTGTTCCTTGTGAGGTGCTATTCTGTTTCGCCCCGAAAAGCATTAAAAATAAATGGTCAACTGCCTTTAGGAATGTTTTCTTGTGAATCTGAATTAATTTTTTAGATTCTTTTTATCTGTAATTAGCTCGACTCCCTATTCTATAGACAGAATTAATTACTCTGACTAGTCAAGTAGTTTATTTGGGATTACCCTGCAGTTAAAACAGGGGAACAAGCATGCATCAGGCTGTACATGCAGAAGTGAACTTCTAAACCAGCAGACTGTTTATTTGATGGATAACATTTTTTTCCTCCCCAAACTGGAGCTAATCAGATCCTTACAAAGCAATGCCATGCATTCAGTGCATGTCCCATAATTCTCTTTGGAGACAGTGCACAGCTGCTGCGGTTAGTATTAGCTGCTTCTTATGGCTTGGTATTTTCTTTCAATAAAAATCACAGATGGCAGGGTGTCTTTCACACCATGATTGTAAATATGAGCCCGGTTCAGGTGAAGAGGTGATGTAAGTACATGTAATTCTACTTTAAGGATAAAAATCCCACATTGAGCTCAATTACTGTCTGTTTTTCTGTAGCCCCTGAAATGTCCAGACTTGATCCCATGACAGCACTGACATGACACATAAATCCTCGTGCATCTTAGAAAAGGCATTAGTATCCTTCACCTATAAAAGTCATAACGTAGTTCTGCAGGGCTCAGGAATTCAGCTCTGTGCATGGCTGTAATTGTTAACAGCTTTTGTTCTGCCTTCTCTTAAGGGCAGGTGGCTTCTAAAAACCTGCTGCTTTCCTCCACTTTGCTTCTGTGGGTAATTTGGTTCCCTTCTACTCACACTGGCATGTGCTCTTTATGGATGGGAGAGGGACACTTGTCATGAGTTATCTTTTAGGGTGAAAGCACAGTGACATACAACATCACCATAGATATCTCATATTGTAGTTTTGTTTCTCAGTTGAAAAAAAAAGTAGTAAATAGAGCACATCTGTTCTGAGGAGGGTTTTGGTTCCACTCCAGTTAGCTACAACATTGAAAGCAAGAGAGTTCTGCCTTCATGCCTCTGTAAGCAAAGAGCTTGGGGAAAGTTACCTTGGGTACAGCCCTTTGAGGATGCAGTTGGGTAGGTTTAGGGACCCAAACACAGGGTGTGACAGTGATTGGGTCAGTATTAACTCAAAGGCCTTCACACCATCCTTTTTTGTGATGTGTAGATGTGTCCTCATAGAAGACTAAGATCTTACAGAAGTCTGTTGCAGAACTAACAAGCATTTAAGAGTTTCCATCAGGTTGTACCATGTGTTGCTGTCTAATACCAGCTCAGTCTACATCCAAGTTAAGACGGAGGATATAGAAACAGAATCTGATGGTGACTCAGAGGCAAAGGAATATAGAATAGGGACTGACACAAGCACGGAGCCTATTATGGGATTGATTATTATTAGAATTAGTGCTGGTGGATACAAACTTTCTTTATCTCTGGACAGTCTCTCTATTGACTTTTAACAGTACTGCAGCGGTACTTTGAATTTGGAAACCACAGGAATGGGCTGAGGACATTGATTTAAGTTGGTAGTACAGTACTATCCCTGCTACATGTTTTCCAGGCTGTTTATCAGGCTGGTTTAAGGACCCCATGTGCTGAAGCTTCAACCATTTCTTTTACATTGCTGTCTCAGTTTGAAATACTGTACTTTCAACAAATTGAACAAGTCTAACTTGAAGCTAGTTTCTAATTGTGTCTTCTATTTCTCCCTTCCTACTTCTAAGTCAACTCATTGCCCCTGTGAAGGCAATGGTAAAGCTCCCACTGAGTTAAGTACAGCAATTTCAGCACTAATGTTTATACCATTTAAAAAAGTGTAGGCAGTACTCTTTCCCCCCCAATTTATTCATAATTGTGTTAAAGTATGGTGTCTACATATCAGGGTTTTTTCAAAGTTCGAATTACTTTTCAGTTATCTCTGTTCACTTACAGGTTTTAGTTTTCTTCCATCAATCCCCCGTTGTTAATTTAAATCTTTCTGGTAATGAAAACCCTCAGCATGTGCAGGTGTCTGTCACTTCACCTTTTATTTGTAATGCCAAGATCAGCTGTGAGCTCAGAGCTGCTCTTCACTGTTACTGTATAGTTTGAATTTAATTTTCATTTTCTAATGCAAAAGCATTTCAAATAGTTTTCTCTGCTTCTGTTGTTTTGCAAATTTTTGAAGCTGCAGGGTTTTTTCCATCCTGTTCTGTCTCTCTGATTCCTTTTTCAAATGTTTTAATCATTTTTCCTTAAAATTGCAGCATCGTCTGGTGTCTTAAACAGGTAGGTAGGAGCCAGGTCCTGAGGTCTTTCAGATACCTTGTGAGTTAGATGGCAGCTTTATGTGCTTTTGTTGGGAAGAATTATGGCTCTGCTCTTGTGACATGTTGTCACCACCACGTTAGTCTCTAACATCTGACAGTGTCGCCTAATGTTCTGGTTATGCATAATCTAGATGAGAAAGGGAACACAGCTATTTTGGTAAACATATGAGAATGATTAACCACACTTAGTTACATAAAGGATCTCAGAATTCACACCTCTGGGTAGAGCTGCTAGACAAAACAAAGTTCTGGTTCTTCTCTTGGTCCTGTCTCCTGCTGAAATTTTTAGAGCAATCTTGAGTGAATTGAAAGGGAGTCGAAGTGAATAATAAAAGTGAACTGATTTGACACAACTTGACTGCTGAATTAGAGAATGTTCATCAGCAATCCCTGTCCCCAAATCCACCCAGTGCTAAGACTATGAGTGGATACCTCTAAATCAGGTCCATAGAATCATAGAAAAGTTTTTGCTGAAAGAGACCTTCAAGATCATTGAGTCCAACCTTCTCCTAGCCCTATCATTACCACTAAGCCATGTCCCCCAACACATCTACCCTTCTCTTCAACACCTCCAGGGATCATGACAGTTGGTCACATCCATCCTGTCTATGTCCCCTGGGCACCATGTGGCACCTCAGATGGATCTGAGGAGAAGCAGGGTTCAGCCTTCCATCTGAAAACAGTGCTTTAGTTACATATCACCAAAGGAACATGTTCTGCTTGTGTTGTGAAGACATTTAGGGAAGATGGAGGACACAAAAACCTCTAGGACTGTATAGACAGATTGTTTAGCGTGGAGGAAGTTGGTGCGGATGTAGTGTTTTCCTCCTGAGTGACTCTTTACAACAGTTACCGAAGTGAACCATACCCAGAATTTGGGCTTAGCTTGGAGGAGTCTGGTTGGATTGCCTCAGAAGCAGCTCTAGAGGAGAATTGAGTAAAGCTCGTCTCTGCAATCACATGGATAGCTTTCTGCACAAGACCTTGGTGATCTTCAAGTAGCAGACCATGCTTGTTTCTGTGGATGCCTTAGCAGCATTAAGTTTTGTTGAACCTCAACAGTGGCCTCTCTAGCACATACATGTTGGGAGGGGCTTTGCAACTGTCTCTAGAAGCTGACGTAGGAGGGCAGGGAGCAAGAGTACAGCACCCTGTTTGGAATGTTGTAACATGGATTCTTTGGTGACATATGGATATAAAAATTATGTATCTTCTCTCCTTGATCCACCATCCTCATTAATTGAGTGAGAGGGAGCTGTAGACTCTAGAACTATTGTCTCAACTGAATAGCTGTGGAACAGTTGATGTTTAAAAGAAAAATTCTTGGCTCCACAATTAAATACTTTGCCATCTAGCATGGAAATGTCTCTTATTATGCATGAGAGATGGTACTAAATTCAATGCCTCAGTTTTTCTACCCTTCTGAATTACCTCCTCCAAAATACTTCCTCTTTCTAATTCATTCTCCCATATTTTCATTCATATCCTTCCAAGATAATTGCTAATTATGCAATGACCTGACACCTAAGAATCCTCAACATAAGAAGGACAGAAAGTGCCTGGAATGTGTCCAGAAGAGAGCAACTCAAATGATCAGAGGGCTGGAGCACCTCCCCTCTGAAGACAGGCTGAGCAAGTTGGGGAGAAGAGGAGGCAGCCTTCCAATCTCTGAAGGGGGCTTCAAGACAGATGGGGGAAGGCTTTTTACATGCGTGTGTAGCAAGAGGACATGGGGAAAGGGTTCCAGACTTGAAGAAGGGAGATTGAGGCTGGCCATGCGGAACAAATTCTTTGCTGTGAGGGTGGGGAGATGCTGGCACAGGTTGTCCAAGGAAGTTGTGGCTGCCCCATCCCTGGAGGCATTCAAGGCCAGTTTGGATGGGGCCCTCAGTAACCTGCTCTAGTGAAGGTGTCCCTGCCTCTGCAGGGGATTGGAACCAGATGATCCTTAAGTTCCCTTCCAATCCTGGCCATTCTGTGATTCTATGATTCTAATAACTTAAAAAAAATCCAACTGCCAAACAGAATGTAGTTATCTCTTCTCTGAAGGAGATACTGATAATATTACCCAAGAGATGTAGCAACAAAGATTAAAAATGTATTTTACATTCCCAATAGGAAGATCTAGAAGTGTTCCATCATTTCTATGTGTGAGGACATGTAGATTTCGAGTCTTCAATGTACACAGGCATGACATTACATCTAGCACAGCTTTTGTTTGGTTTGTCTTGTCACTATCCTGTTATTCTGTCATTTATAATTGAAATTTAGAATTTAATAGTTCTAGACCTTTTACTTTTGAAACAACTCTTTATTTTGGGCAAGGAAATATGTTCCTTCTGTGTTTTGAGGTTTTGTGCTGTAGAAAGAGGTTGTTTTGTAAGTGTGATCATTTAATCTAGGTTTGTAGTGTAGGAACTCTGTGCATGTAGTGTTGTTCTGTTCTTCACACACAGTTTTCATTTGGGTGATCTATTTAAACTCCTCTGCATCTGAGCATTTTTCCAGGAAGATATTTCCTAAAGGGGGATTTTTAGCCCTAAGCTCTATACATCCTTAACTGGGGTTGTTTATGGAGAAGAAAGTTTGGCAGATTCAGTATGGGTGGAGCACAGCTTAGATATCTGTCTTGAGAAACAGTTTACATAAATCTTACTTAGCTAAATTGTTGGGTCAAAGCCAATTATGTACAGTAGAGCTGCTTTTTTTAAAGCTGAAGCTGTGTGCCTAAACTTGTCAGGCCTCATGGAAATTCTATAATTCTCTTTCCCTTTCACCCGTGTTCTTTGTGCTTTTGCATATCTGCAAAATTTCTGTAGTGCCTGGAAGCAGAAAACCTCTGACAAGTAAGATCACTTAAATTTCCAATCAGCTAATGAATTTATACTGCTGAGTAGTTTTCCCTCTAGTACTCTGGAGACTCCCTTCTTTGGTCAAATGTTGAGCCAAGCCATTGAGTCTTTATATAATGCAATGGGAATAGCATTTTTGGTTAGTCTTTTCCCTTCTATTTAAGCCCACTGTAAATTTCCCTTAACTTTACGATGTCACATGTTTTTCTTGTTAGGTTTGCATCAGTTTCTTAACCACTTTGCCCTTTTTCTTGTAAGATGCCCCAGAAAAAGCCCTCCAGATTGTTAACAATTATTTTGCCTATTGCAGTAAATCCTGTCCCTATCACCCCTGACAGCTGGTAATTTATTTGCATGTCTGTGTAAGAGTTTTGGGTTGTTATCTCTCTTGGGATACATCATTACCTCTTTGCTTGTTGGATGTTGGGAACACTAAGTTCCCCTATTACAAAATTTTCCTAAAAGGAGCTCTGAGCTTTTGTTATCTTCAAGAATGAAGACAAGATGATGAAAAATAATTATTCAGTGCCTGATACTTTTTAATTACTTGTCAATTCATTACTTTAGCCGGTACTTCAAGTATATCCTGCCAGGATGGTAGCCTACAGGTTCTGAATATAATTTTATTACCTTCTTTGAAGAGTCTATTACCTATTTAAAAATACTGCAAAATGTAATTATTTTAATTATTTTTAATCCTACAGGATACATCGCTAATTATTACTGATATCATAGATTTATTTTATTATAGCGGGTAGATTTTGTCTGACTAGTTTTGGGGTTTTTAATTAAAAGTTCTAATGGATTTATTATTAATAGCTTTGGGCTCTATTAACTGGAATACTAATCACCTTTTCTCCCCATTTTTTTCTGTGGGAGATTTGTGGGCAATCAGGAAAATAATTCAGTCCCTCTCAACAGGCTGTTGCAGTGGGATGATTTACAGCCTCCCAGAGAAGTCTGTGACTTGGGCTGGCTTCCACAGCACAGAAGTAGTGTTTGGTAGTCAAGGCTTTCATAAAGAATTTGGCATTTACAACAAATAGTTAGGAACTGTAGTGATGAGACCTCGCAAACAGTTCCATTCAGGTATATAATTTTATACCAAAAGTGACCAAAATCATAGAATCATTAGGGATTGGAAGGGACCTCGAAAGATCATCTAGTCCAATACCCCTGCCATGGGCAGGGACATCCCACC
>JAOXOE010019672.1:0-23151 GCA_028565055.1 Phoeniculus purpureus
CTGCTGTTGCAGGCGGGTTGGACTAGATGATCTTTTGAGGTCCCTTCCAATCCGTTATGATTCTATGATTCTATGATACAGACAAAGCGGCTACAAGTTATGAGCAACGTATGGAAAGCCATGTACCCATCTCTCAGTTCCTCAGTTCGTGCAGTTTTTCACTGATCGTATTTTCAGTGCCTTGATTTCTGCTGCAATAAATGACAGAGAAAGTTGAGGAGAACCTAACAATTAAAGCTGACTTTCTTCCGTGTGTTAAAACTATCGAAAAGCAACTTCTGCCTTCCTGCAGATCCGTGATTAGGTTGCACAAATGCAGAGTGTTAATTTAAAGTAATATCCTGTCAAGAAAAAAGCACATCTCAGAAAAAATGGATTTTCAAGCTCAATTAAGACAAGTTTGCACTGGCTTATTAAAAGTCAAGGTTAAGCACTTACCTGAAGCTTTTGGTGCAATTACAATTTAGAATTAGAAACGTATCGTGATAGGGTTTTTATGCGTCTGCAAATTGCCTTCAGCATAGCCCTTGTTTTAGCGTTTCACTATGAGGAGTTTTTTTGGTTGGTTTGTTTTAAATCTGAAGTAGCAGCCCCATGATTTCCACGTGTGTCAGCTCGTAACTGGACAAGGCATTGCTCTTCCCTTACGACCATAAGCACACACGGCATTGCATAAGCAAGTGTGGAAAAGCCTGATGGCTCTCACCTGAAAGCAAAGAAACTCAGCAAAGCTCAAGCTTCCAAAGGGAAGAGCTGTTCATAATTTTCCACCAACTTTAAGCTTTGATTCCTCTATTTATATAGCTCATTACTTTTTCACAAGAAGCAAAACACTCTTGTTCCATAGCTGCATCAAGCTTTTGAGAATCTAACAGCACATGTATTAATCATTGCACTCTCTTCATTGTTTAAAAGAGAATACGTAATACAAGGGAAGACAGCGAGTCTTACTCTCCAAGAAAAAGCAACAGCTCAGCTTCACAACATTAACTTTGACAGATACTCATGAAACTATAACTCACCAGGTCCAAAACAGGAAATAGCTCCTCTTTAAATAAATTCATGTTCACAGCTATTCTCATTAATCTTACTTGGGCTTGTGTTTTAAACAGAAAAGAATTCCTTGCTTCCATTTCCTATGCTACTTTAGCTTCATCCTTCTCTCAGAACCGTTGTGCCCAACTTCGTATCTATGTAAACATCTTCTTCACACTACTTTACAGCTGCTTTTCCGCTAGTTTACAGACATGTGGGCTCTTAGACGTGCAAAGCAGCACCAGTGAGAGTCAGGATCTTTTTTGCAGTGAATGTCAATGATTTCACCTCCTTACGTTCACTCAAAATCAGTTGTGCTAGAGAACAAGGGCAAACTTATCAATCACTGCAACACCACTTAATCTGAAAGTTATTAACTTTCTGCTGAATACAATATAATAGTCAGCATTTCCTTTATTACAAAGCTTACTGTATGACAGAGTGTAACTGACAACACAATGGAATCTCTCTAGAACTTAGACCTCCTAGGTAGGGTTCTGTGATGCCACTGCTCTGCTACAGCGGTTCTGTGTATTCTCTGTGGCTTAATTCACTCCATCATAAAATAAAAGGGAAAAATGAAATTATAAGAAAATACTTTCTTCCAAGTTTTTCAGTGCATTTGCACCAAGGTTTGAGCACCTGGACAGAATACTACAGGCTGTCATCCTGCAGATGGGTAACCTGAACTATGGGCACAGATGCTTTCCAAATCACCTCTCTTTTGCAAAATGAACTACTGGTATTTCTGCTCTTTGAAAAGTATTTTCTTCTTTGCAAATATTTTATGATCCTTCAGAACCACTTAGCCTAGGGAGAAACCAGGACGTTTTTCTTTGCACAAAATCCATGAATGTGACCATGAAAAAGGTGTTTCTCCTAGCAGTACATGCAAATCTGAACAATCTGTAAAAGTAATCTTGCCTTGCTGGAATTGGAGAAAATCTTAGCTCCTAGAAAACATACTGCACTCAAAAAAAAGCCAACAAACTGTGCAGAGTGCAGCTTAAAAAAGTGGAGAGCACATTTTAACAAACGTGACAGAGGAGGTGCCTCTGGGGACTGTCACCAAGCACTCTGCTTAGAGGGGAGTTAGCCGGGGCAGGTTGCTCAGGGCTGTGTCCAGGTAGGTTTTGCATATCTCAGGCACAGGTACATCATAACCTCCCTGGGCAACCTGTCCTGGTGTTTGTCCACACTAACAGTAAACAGGTCTTGGTATTTAAATGGAATTTCCTGTGTTTCACTCTGTGTCCACTGCTTCTTGTCCTGTCACTAGGATCCACTGTCTTCTCTACAGCTTCCTGGCATGCTTTGGTGGGATCCACCTGACCCTTCTCCAGACTGAACAACCTGAGCTCCCTCAGCCTTTCCTCATGTAAGAGATTCTCCAAGACCTTTTGTGTATCAGTGCCCTTCCCTGGACTTCTCTAGTCAATCCATGTCCTTCTAGTACTGGACAGCCCAGCTCCAGACACAGCATGTGCCACTACAATGTGCTTGCTCCCAGGTCTGGAGCAGATCTTCCTAAGTGGTTTGACATAGTACAGCCATGCCTCCATCTATCCTCTTCAAATGAATTTTCATTAAAAGCTTTATCTTTTAACACCCTTTTACAGATGAAACACCTTGTAAAAATCAATGAGTGTTTAAGGTGTGGATCAATGGTGTAATATGGCATTTAGTCGTTACGTGAGAACAAATCGCTCTCATTGGCAGCCCATTTAGTCTTCGGATCTCTTCCTGGCAGGCTTGGTTAGTGCAGACTCTTTATATTCCTTGACCTTTCTCAACACTTTTTCTTTGCTGCCTCCTTGGCTTTGCTCATTGCACCTAATTCAAAGACACTTCAAGGCACTAATGACAAGTGTTACTGTGTATTTGATACTCAACATCTATCTCAAAAGTGTTCTATATGGGCCATTCAGGTGCAGTCAACAGGTATTGTGGGATCTGACTCACAGCAGGTAATTTAATCTTGAGGTAAGGAAAATATCATTAGGAAAGGATTTTTCATAAGAAAGAAATTGCATGCTAAAAATATCTCATTTAAAATGTAAAAAAGAATGCACAATAACAAAAACCAAAGCCTATTCTCAACAATAATGGCAGAGAAGGAAATACAAAGCCCAATCAGGTTAGACTAAACAGTCACAACACAACTTTCATTGAGCTCTATGTTCCTCATATCTAATACCGTATTGGTCCCACAGACAATTAACTGGTAGGGACTTTTTTGCATTCAAACATTCTTCTTTCTAAATAAAGTTCAATTTATCTACAAATTTAGTCGTGAGAATGCCAATAGTGATGTCAAGAGAGAGGGAATGGAAAAAAACTCCGACAATTAGGATGCTAGGCAACACTGAAGAGACTGTATGGAGACCACCACAACCAGACTAAAAGGTCACTGAGATGACTAAATTAGTATCTAAGACTAACACCACTATCTAATCAACTCCTGTTAGCAGTAGGCTGCTCAAGCACTGTTTCAGAAGGTCTGGTAGAAGCTGTAACACAATGCAAGATCGATCAAAGGTTTAGTGATAGCTGATGGAATCCAGACGTAATCTCTAGTTACCTTGAGCTAATTATAAGACATTAGAATATGAAAAACAAACCTCTGGCAGTGAAGGTGCTTGCCTCCCCTTGAAGACCCTCGCTCACTGAGCTTGTGCGGTGACACTAGAAGCGACTGCACTTGATAAAGCCGTATACCGGTAAGCTTTATGATAAGGATTGTAATCACCAGTAGTAAACCAATAAACAATGAACATGTCATGTCTCTCAGACTGTATAAAAGAATGACTGTCTCGGTAACTGGAGTGCTGGCTTTGGAGGACTATCTATCAGGACCCCATTTTGAATGGAATGGCAAGTAAACAGCTAACACCTTGGTTCTGCGTGCCATCGGCTTGCACGCTGGGCAAAGGACTCCAGAAGTTTTGGGATAGCAATGTGAAGAATAGTTTACACTTCTTTGAGGGATCGTAGGCAAATCGCACACAATTCAAAAATTCTTCCAAATAACTGCTAACTGAAAATCAAAGACCAGATGATTTTGTTTCTGACTGGTACAGAAGGGCTAAGGAAAACTAGCCATAGAAGGGCCATAAAACTAGCAGAAGATCCTAAATAAACATACAGCCAGTCTCAGTTCCACAGGTCCATGAGAATTCTTCAGGCAGGCAGTGATCTGTGTCTCCTCAAGGTAAGGACAAACCCTGAGTGTACTTGCATCAGAGGCTGCTCTCTTACCTAAAGCGATTCTCCTGCACAGCCTGAGAGGACATACAAGCAAATATCTCCTGTGCATGAAATCATAATTAAGTCATCATTTAATCACTGATCAAATCCTCTTGCAGCAAGGTGGAAATTGTCTCGAGGTTATTTACATCAATTATGGATGCGCCGATGCCTATCATTTGCTGTGGGTTCGTATAGGAACAAATATTTTAAACAATGATTTTAAAATGATATGAGTCGTATGATAGGAAATAATTACTGGAAACCAGAAGCACTTGTGACAAGAGCACAGCAGAACTTGCAGCTAAGTCATGATTAGCTTCCAAAGCAGCCAAGAGACACTAGCAGCTGCTTAACTGCAGTGCGCTGTAGCAGGCTGGGAAATGCTGAGGAAGGACAGCAGCCAGGCAGAGATTTGTCAGTGAAATGTTACTGGAAGTAAAAGTTGCTCCGTTTATTTCTTTGCTTCCCTCAGGCAGTGGAGCTCTGGATGTGAAGCAAAGGGACTGTAATAGGTCTCTGATTGGATCAGCAAGATTTTCCTTAGCCAAGAACAGGTGCCGCATGGTACCTGCAGTGAAGTGTGTCACAGTACTGGACAAACACTGGGCATATGGTTCATAAATAAGCAACAGGCACATAGCAAACACATTTGCTCTACTCACCGGGTACTGAGGATACCATGAGATTTCATGATAGAAGTGTTTTGACCAGGCAGGAAAATAAAAGTATTAAAATTTTAAGCTTGAAAATAAAAAGGAATCAGATGTGGCATAAGAGAGAACGTTACACAGCTTGGGAACTGATGTAGGAATTTCTGTAGGAAAGATCCCTCCAAATGGGAGGTCACCAAATGCTGCAGGTATAAACAGCAGCCAGGTTGTTCTAGGTGAGTTTCAAATGCTACCAGACGCCCAACACCACAACCAAGTGTGAAAATGAAAAACAACCACAGGCATTCTAGAGTTGTTTACATTTCTCCGCTTTAAAAAGTCTTCTTGTTATTATCAGTATCTATTTACAGAAAGACAGCTCCAGCAGGCTATGAAACACTTGGATAGATCCTTCTTCAGGTCAATCCTCAATATCAAACCTCTTCTTTGAGAGTGTCTGTAAGGAACGGTGAGAAAGACTGACCTCAGCTCTCCAGAACACATTGCCGTGTATGAAGATGAACAAGGAAACTTGTTTCAAGTGTTTTCCTAAGATGCAAAGCATTCACTTGGGCAATGTGTCTTTTAAATCTCCTGGTGGATGTGTCTGTGCCTTTCAACGCCAAAATCTGAACCCTGTCCACACTTACCCTCCTGTAACCAGCACGGTGGATGAGCTAGAGAACCAAGGCGACACTGCTGTAGACCCACACAGAGATCACACACTGGTAGCAAGAGTGTGACAGCTGAGGCAAGAAATAGCTTAGAGCAAAAAGTATGCATCCACATCCGACCACGGAACCAGAAGAGAGCAAACCACAAAATCAACAGTCTGAACATTGATGGGACACAGCCATAAAAGGTGTCCAGGTGTTGCATGATTCTGGAGCAGGAACAGAAAGTAACCGAGCAGGAGCAGCAGCCATACAGAATGCCCACTTGGGTACGGTCAAAGGAAAAAGGATAAGTAAGAGCTGCTGAACCGATGACCAGGGCTGACCCAGGAGAGCCCAGAGCACGTAGAAGAACAGGCAAATCAGTAGGTGCCCATTCAGCCAAATGAAAAACACCGTGGGTAGAAACAAAAAGCAGCACATGCTGTAAGTAGGAAAACCCACAAAGGACTATTAAGTTACCAACATGAAAGAGGAGATGGAGACCTCATTCCTAGAGCAGGCTGTTTGCTGTGGTGACACAGAATCAGCTTATTTTCTCAAACCACACGATAAAATGATCGCTAACAAGGAAGAAGTAATCCTCTGACAGAGGAAACCCAGGCTACAAAACCAGTAGAGCAACGAAAGGACACTGCAGTCCCAGTCTCTCACCAAAAGAGAAGAGCTAGTGGAGGCTTCAGCCTGTCTCCAGTTAGTACCACTCACCTAAACACAGTTTACCTTTGCAGACATATAATAGAGTGCTCGTGTTCCCACTCCTCACAGGGAACACACTGAACAGCCAAGCTACAGCTTCCTTGAGGTACAGACAAGTAAAACTCCATCAACAGCAACTTTTATTTCCGCATGATAAATGGTATCTAGGAGGGCAAACTCAGTACTAACAGAGATGCCAAAACACCCACTGAACTTTCTGGTTACACTTTTTTTTACGATGTTAAATTGAAATAATACCTTTAATTAAAATGATTAAAACCTCAGATCAAGATTGTGGTTGTTGAACAAATGAGCACCATGATTAGGCTGCTGGAGAGTTGCCAGTACTTCAAAGTGCCAGAACTCTGACGATCTTTTTTCACTTGAGAGAGGATTAGTCTCCCACACCGCGTACAGCTGAAGTCCAAAGCACTCAGAGAGCAGCACATCCTTAAAAGCTGGTACAACAGATCTCAACACTTAAATTACCACTTGCAGTGCTGAGCAGTTAATGCTGCCGTGCATTTCTATTCCGGCTGCCTGTGAGTCAAAAGAGCACCGTCGTGGCACAGCGTGTCTGCCAAAACAAGGGCAAACCTTCACTCATGCTGGGTGTATCCAGACGTCCACAGAGGATTTCCTCACCTCTGCCTTTCTGTGCTCCTGGGTCTTCCAGCATTTCTCAGACACTTTCGCCTTACCCAGTGCTTTTTCCATCAGCCAGCGCAGAGTTATTAACACCACTGTAGTCCTGCTACAGTTCTCTTTAATGTATTGGTGCAGGCAGACAGCAGCTTCGCACCTGACTCGCAGTGGAACTGCTGAGCGCCAGGCATCAGTGCTCTCTACAGAAGAACGCCAAGTGACTCAGCTGAAGGCAAGACTTTAACCAACACGTCTAAATGGCTCCAAAGGTGTGAAGTTCTAGTATTTAAGAACATTACCTGGATTAGCTGCAACTGACAGCAATTCTGTCTACATTAAGAGCTGCACAAACCGATTTATACTCCCAATGCTTTTGTGAGTGAGACTGTTGTCCTCATTCACTGCAGCACTGAGAAACAGAAACGTAACCTAATCAACAGCGAGCAATTGCAAGGGCTAAAGGGCTTGATTTGAAAAAGCATTCCCTCATTTTTTATCATTTAAAGGCAAGTTTTACTTAATTACTCCAATGTTCAAGTTCCACTTCTAGAGATCTGGGTGGAAAAAAAAATGCCCTTCCTGGTGTTATTAGCTAAGTTAGTGCCCCAAGTGTATTTTGCCAGCTCTGGTACTGCACCATACTGCTATGAGAGAAATTACTTGTCTTGTAACCCTGTGTTACTCTGGAGGGCTGCTAAACATATTGCTCTGGAGGGCTGCTAAACACATTCTATGTTGTGATTAAAGTCTTGTTCCACAGGTTGTTTTTCATAAACCAAATGCAGTACTTCTGGATCTAAACTGTTGCCTGAGGTAGAGGATGCTTTGATTAGTACCCTGGTGGTGGCAGGCTCCCAAGAGTTTCTATTCTGCCCTCTAATTTCTAAACTGTGGTCTCCCAACCACCAACAGCCCCCTAATCTGTGACAGCAGGATTGGGGCTGAGCTGTGCAACTGTATTTGCAATGTAAAGCTAAGAGTACAAATGGAGACATTAAGAGGTCTGGCAGCAGTCTGTAAGCACCAAAATCTGGAGAGTAATTGACCCTGCCGGGAAGTTCCACTGAACCAGTATTGATTAATACGGGTATCATTGGTTTAATTTAGACAGCACTGGTTTTTTCTGTGATGTCAAAATTACAGAAGTCATAACAGAATAGATTTGCTGACTCTGGTGCAATTCCATTAAAATAACAGAAATAGGGTATTTTGACAAAAACATTATTTTAGGACTTAACCATAACCACTTCTCACACCTGGTGAAGTAGTTGTTTCATTGCATACCGACTTCTGAAAAATCAATGGTATATACCAGAAGGTAGAAAACCCTGATGTTAGTAAATTAAAGTAATGTATAAGCCATATTGGAAAACTAGTGGAGCTCTCAAAATCACACAAGTAAGGTACCAAAGCGCCATCAAACAAATGAAATAAGCCACAGCTATGTCTTCCTCAGAGACTTCTCCTTTTTCCCTTCTGTAGCTTATGCTCTATGCGACATGAAATGTTGCTACTATAAAAAACCACTAAAGAATGACTTGTTTTAGCATGATTTTAAAAAAATACCCACAACATCCCAGGTACAGAGCATCAGTCAGTCAGGGGGATTGTTCTCTTCCATCTAGGCTCTGGCTCATCTCTGACACCACAAACATCCGAGCTTTAAAATGCCTTAATTTTATTTTCCATTGCTCTGAAGAAGGAAAAAGTGAAAACTGGAAGAAGACAGAAACCAACAGCAGAGTGTGTGATGCAACGCAGTAACTAAAGAGTCTTAAATGTCACTAACATTCTGCAAATACTTGTGGCCTTTCACACTCATAAAAAAAGTGAATCTACACAAGGGGTGTTTCCTCTTGAGAGCAATGCCAACAGGCTTTGATTGAGCGGGTCATAAACGTGAACCTACAGTGCAATTAACTATGTTTTGATCAAGATTCACATCCCAAACTTGCAGTTCAATACCAAGAGCGTAGTCCTCCCTTGCACAGCCAATAACGCAACTGAATGATTACACCAGTGAAAGCGATGATCAGTCTGTAGGTTTAGTCTGCAGTTTCAAAGCTTGTCTGAAGCTCCCTGCCATGCATTTGAACAACCAGCTCAAGCACCATCAACAGAAAGCCAGGCACAGAGTCACAGCAACAGATGCACCATAAATTCCTGAAGAAGCCATACAAGAGGTATTTACAATGCAAAAGAAAGGTAAAGAGCAGGATTCCCCAGGGCACAATAAAGATCTAATAAATGAAAGAATAAATAGCCCTTACTGCCAAAGGCTTAAGTCTGAAGATCTTAAGCAAAAAGTGACGATTCAGAAACAACAGAGAAAATAGGAGACTCTGTAAACAAATGGATTTATTTTGTGCCATGAGATAACAGGTAAAAACAGAGTGACACAAGCAGTGTTTGCTACAGTCAGAGTTGCTGACACATTAACTGATCAATACGATACGGGAGTGGAACGAGAAGCAAATAAATATTTTGATAAACTCAGGAAGTTATTACATATTTTTTGCCTTGCAGATCTTTTTCTAGAGTCCAAGGCTTTATTTTCAGTATATTTTTCTATGAAAACTATTGACCTTTCATCATGGGATAGAGCTTTTCCTTAAGCAGCACTTCTTTTGGCCCTTATGACGTCTGTGTATGTCCTCATGACACATCTGTTCTACTCTCTTGCCTACGAAGATATAGAAGCTTTCAAGTCAGAGCAGGTACCGGTACCAGCTGTGCGACTGAGTGTAAGCCAGCGAATCCATCATGATTTACCAGTGAGCTTGGCAGAGCTGCGTTAATGGAAGGCCTTGATCCTAAAGCTCTTTGCTAGCTAAATGATGGCTCCACACTCCAAAGTCCAAGTTGCCAGGAATATCCACGCTACTTTAGGATTTACATACGTAGGACAGGCCAGGTTTTATACTGTGACTGCGTTTTGGTTTGCAGTTTGACTGCAGTGATTTGCTCTAGAACTCCTTGAAAAGCTGAACCATTTATTGGCATCCTGCTCGCTGACCTAAACTGCTCCTTAGTGGAATTCACCAGGAAGACTTGAGCTGTTCAGGACCACAAGGACAACTGAGGAAGTGGTGCTAGTCAAACAAAAAAAACCCGAGTGATGAGATTTTGCAGATACGAAGAAAGCAAAAGGACAAATCCACGGATGAGAGCCCACTGGAGCAAAGTCAAGGAACAGGAGGATCTAAGGCTGGGACAGTGGCTTTAGAGAAACAAAGATACAGAGCAAGGATGGAGGGAATGGAATGCTTTTCCCAGACCTTACTACAAACATTTAAAGAAGATGGTTGTAAGAATTCCTTTAGAACAGAATAAAACTCATGCAGGTCAATAAGGCGTTTATGAAAAGTATTCACTCAAAACATGAAACACAAACTCAAAACCAGATTGGAATAGTTTCCTGTCAAGCTCCTCTAGTGGAACAACTAATGAATAACCTGCTGTGGTGCAAATCTCTCATCCTCCAGAGTGCTCTACATCAGGAGCCACTACTAATAAAGTGGGAAGAAACAACACCTATTTTCAGAGAAGCTATTATCAGAGTGGAATTTCTCAGTATCACTTAAATGCTAAAACAACAAAGAAAAAGCCTTTAAATTGAAAGAATCTGAGTCAAATTCAGTCAGCAATCTGAGACAACAAATAATCTCCGGAGAATATGTACTGTCAGTCTCCTGAATTCTTCCCCACTTTGCTTTCACTCTGCACTGAGCAGAGTAAAAAGAAGGAAATGGAAACCCCTGGGAGGAATAGATCTGGACAAAACACACTGCCTCCTCAGGCATTAAGGAACTTCAACATCCAATAAGCACATCATTAAAGCAATACAGATGGAAGAGCCCAACAAATTAGTCTCTACGAAGAGGACTGAGTCTTCATGCTTGGCAGCTTTTAATCAACACAATGCTAACACTCCTGTAATGATCCCTTCTCCAGTGTTCTCCAGAACCTATAAATCATGGTCCATTGCTACTATCATTATTTGCTTGGTATTTTGGGACAGCAACAAAGATCAGGGTCTCTGTGCTAGGCATAGAGTAAGAAACAAATAACAAAATCACCTGCTCTCCTGTTCTCTGGGAGAAGGATTCTTTGACCCAACTTAACCTGTACGTAGTGGCCATATTAACTAATGTCAGTACCTTGCTAGTACGGGATCAAAAGCATGAAGCACACAAGACTGAGCCCAGAACTGAGGATCAACCTAGAACTGAGGATCTGAGTCCCCAAAGTCACTGCTACTGTGAATTTTCTGCCTGCAAAGGAATTCCCGTGATAAGACTGACTACACCTCTAGGAACTAAATCCAGAGAACCTTTTCGGCATCAGCAGTACTGCCTGGGGTCAGTCATATGATCTAAAGGACTCCTTCAGAATTAGAAATCTAGCAGTCGGGCTTGTTTAGCAATTCAAACAGTCTGACAGAGCCAGGAGGTGTGATTTCTTTAGATTAATAAAGAATAACCCAAAGGACTCTGAAGGCAAAGCACAACTAAAGAACCAGCCAAAGCTTCAGCACTTCATCTCATCAGAGTTTTGACAGCATGTCCTGAGAGAGAGCGTTTTATCTTCAAAGTGCCACCGACTCTTTCAATTTTGCTCACTGAACCAGGAATCTGGTGCGGAACCAGCTGCAGCCACGTTACCAGTACCGAAATCCACTCTAAGTGCTGACAGGATTACAGTGACCCTCAAAGGGCACAATATCTTTCAAGGCTGTTTTTCCTTCGCTCTCCACCAGAGGAAATATTTCTAACTAACTGAACCTCCACATGCAAACGCTCTGTTGTAACTCTCCCGATCCAGATCAGCTCTAAGTTGTGAAAGATCTGACCTAAAGTTACTTCCTTTACATACACCTTCGATTTTCAATTACAGACAAGCGAATGTTAAGGTAGGGAACTTCTTGCCTAAAAATAAGCAGCCAAGACATGAACGTCCCGCGTTCTCCCTCATCTCATAGGCTGGACCTCCCTCTGTCAACACCGCGGATGTAGGTTAGCCTTGCACTCTAGCCACTGCTTCAAACACTCCCCAAGTCTTCCTTTCTTCCTCGGTTGATACACAGTGGAAAGCCAAGAATGTTCCATTTCTGGTGTGATGACATTTATCATCATACCAGTGATGATATCAGCTTGTCAGTAGATAAAGTACAACTTCACAACGGCTAGTGACCGGTGGCACAAGTGATTTTCACATGTTAATGGAACGTTGTAGCATCCCCAAGACCGCAATTCAACGGTTTGTTCTTTTTTTTTTAAACAGGTCTGGCCTTCATGCAGGAGCACAACTGACCAAGTGAAGGCTTTAAACCATAAAAGTTTGAGCTCCATTCAGTAAGAGTATCGGCACACATTAAACTAGGGACATGCAAAGTAACGTGAACTACGGTCTTTGCACGGCAGAAGTGCCTCTGCTGAAAGTTGCAGATGCCCTGTGCTTCAGGAAAGGACATCTGTATTCAAAATTCAACATTCAGCAGCACCATTCACTACATACAGAGCCCAAGCCTTAAATATTTCTAGGAAAATGAAACGTTTCTGTCTCTCAACTGCCCTGTATGATGAATCAAAAATAGACTGCATCTCTTGCTTTCTTAAACTGTGGGCAGTGAATGAAGTGCTTACTCCCATCACTCATTACTTTGCTTGTCTGAGAGATGCTTAGTATGAGGGAAGGAACGTCCTTCTTTAGCCACTTTGTAAAATGTCTGTTAAAGCAGTATTCCAGTACCAAACAGAGACATCAGAATAAATTCAATAACAGTAAGAAAAAATATCTTCATCTTTTTCACATAATCATTTCAGCTGCATTTAGCATTTTTTTTATTAACAGCTCTTCACTCATTCTTTTCACATCACAATAATCATTGGCATCATAAATAATGCAGCTTATTTAGTCAGGAGATTTGTCCAGAGGGCATGTCCCTTGTCAATTCAGGGTCACTTGGGTTTCTTCCCCTGGGGAAGCCAACATGACCTTCTGGAGCTCTGTCCTTCATCCAAGGGCAATGACAAATGCCATTCCAGGACAAAGTCTGGCCACTGCCTTGGTGCTGTGGTGCAGCACTAGGTGTCTGCATGCCAGGGATGTGGCTTTTGGCTTGTGTTCTGTCACTTAGGCTCACTCTACATAACACCAACTTACTATAAAACAAGGCCCTTTTTGATGTGTAAGTCTCATTCTTCTTGCCTTTTGTTTCAGGCAAGCTGTCCTTCTACCCCAGAAAACTCAGTCTCTGTTTCAGCAGAAGAGAGAAGAAGGGATGAGCAGTAAAGCAGCACATCACACCACTCTAAAAACACTGCGTAGACTGTCTCCTTTAATGAATAATGAATCACAAGCACAAGTCTGTTTGGAAATTCTCCAGCAGGTCATTCTCGTACACCCCATGACAATACCACTGGGATAACAAGTCACAGCCAAAAATGTCACGGAGATCAAAACAACCTTAAATAACGTTGACTTCTGTATTTTCAGCTCAGACATCAGTTTCTGCATACAATGAGCTGGCACTGAGCAAGAAACAGTCCTGTGTCAAGATACCAGATCTCTTTCAGGCAAACAACTTCCGCAGTAAGTAGCCTCAAATAACATTCCTTCACTCAAATTGTACATGAAATGCCTCAAAATATGAGGCTGAAGTACAAATCATAGCGTTAACCCCTATAAATGAAGAGCCCCTCTCATCTTCTGTGAAAGAGGTATGCATGCACCTCACACACGACGTGTCATACGGGGCAAGCAAACAAATTGGAGACAACCACAACAACTGTAGGGAAGCATTAAAATTCATGTAGACATGCCAAGTTGTACCATCCAGTGTGGGCCACCTGACTGCTTGCCCTGTTGCATAATTCCTCCATGAGAATCTTAAACAGAATTGCGTTTCTTCCAGGCTTCAGCAAACAACAAGCCCCTGCACTCTTCCTTTTCCTCACCCGGTAGCCAAAGAGTTCCTTGTGCTGTGCCAGCTGACTTGAACCATCAGCACACATCCTGCTGGAACAACCAAAGTTCTGCCTGGCGTGGACAAGGCTGTCGGCGTACCGTATCAGTAATTGAGCAGCTTGCTAGGCTTTGAGAAACAGGCTTCCTCTCTGTCAAACACAAGGAGGTTCCTACAACGTCCATTCAGACCCTCTCCACTAGATAGCCCACTGTGTGCTGGGAAGCCTGAGCTTTCAGGACTTCAGGATGGCTGCTGGGTTTGCAGCCCTAGGAATAGATAAAGATTAAATTACTGATCCCTCGGTGCTACTGTGACATCCACTGAACAGTCACTTGGACTGTTTCTTTTGAAGTGGTTTTGTTTAGGGTATATAACTTTTTTCTATCAAGGTGGCCCTCTGGTATTTCTGACACTTGTATTAGTCTGCTGTGAACTGAGGAGACAGGAATTTGCACGGAGTCGGCAGACAATGCAAAACAAGAACAGTTGGTAGGAATTTAAATTACAAAGTCATCCCCTTTATATATCGTCTCAACATTCCATGACCAATGGAGGATATTTCAGCGTTGAATTAATGGATTTAAATATCTTCCTTTAACATAAAACCCCCTTTGAAGTCTGTGGGCTTTTTCTCCCTTCACTTTCAGAGGTTAGATCGTAAGTGCAGCTGTAAATAAAGACATCTCTGTCTTTTAGCAAGACAATTCCTTTTAAAGCACGTGTGGCACGAAGAGCACTGGCAATGGAGCTGCATTACATTAAATCATCCATTGGCAATGTACAGAACACGTTTGGAGATAACGAGTGCTATCTCCGGGTCCTACAGAGTGGCCATCCTTTCACACCCTTTTCTATTCAGACAACAGCATTCCATGCCATCAAAATCAATAAATTTACACACAAACATGAATTATGTATTCAACTCCTTAGACCGATTTACACGAAAAGAAAGAGAACTATGGCTGAAGCCCAGGGCATATACTGCCTTTTCTGAGGTTTTAAGCTAAGCACTACAGGCTTCCCACTTCCGATCATATCTATTGACCCTGAACTAGAAAAAATCACTTTTAAAGAAGATTTTATGTCATAGTAATTTGAGCAGCCACACAAAATGGCAATGTAGATTCTTCTTCTCATCCTCATTTTGTGCAATGCTAGCTAGGTTTGTCATGCCCTGCAGTGAGGCAAGGGAGTATTTATCTGTTCTTCTTACCTTTTGTTAAACAGAAAGTCAAATCTGGTCCTGGAAGTTTACTTTTAAGTGTTCCATCCATTTTACAAACTACACAGCAAACGTAAGCCTTCGCAGAAGGAACGATGGCTATCTGCATTTAAAAAACTCTCAGGGTCACCGCACAGCAAAAAGGCAATCGCCTCTGAGTTTCCGGGTTCCTTCCCCACACCACCAAGACAGACAACAAGAAGCTCATACAAAAGAAGATGGAAACAAGGAGTTATAATAATACTTTCTTCTCTAAAATGTCAGAAAAAACTCACCACAAATCTGCAAAGATTTGCAGCCTTGTAATTGCAGCTGCTGTAGTTTGAACGGCATGCATATGGAAGCAGAGTGAAGCCCAGTGCCAACGCTGTGGCACACGGAGCTGTGGTGAAACCCCTGGGATCTTTATTAATGTTCCCATCTGCAGAAGCAAGAGCAGTTCAGTTCACAGAAACGACTTGAAGCAAACCTACTAACAAGAACTGCTCACTTCTTTCCCTTATCAGTCTCTCATATTTTTTGTCTCTCCATTGTTGTTTAATCTCAAAAACCCAACTAAGGCTACACCGTACCAAGAATCTATTAGTTTATTTAAATTCTCAGCAGTCTGCTTTCTGGTGCTATCATCTGTCCCAACCAATCACTCATCTTCTCTATGACATTATTCTTAGTCCCTTTCTTTCCTGTACATTATTGCTAGTAACCCACACAATGTGATGGTCATTCTGGGAGGACCAAACCCAAGCTGAAGGCCATGTTCACTTTCAGAACCCAACCAATCTTAACAAGTCTTAGGCTGGATTTTCTCATGCTCCACCATTTCTCCCAGTCATTGTGTAACCTCCTGAGTTACAGGTTTTCGAGTTTTGATTAAAAAGGAAAACTTCTTCACGATGTGCTCATAACACAAAGTTTTGCTTTCCATCACATTACCCTGATTAGGATGCAGACCTTGGGAACAATTTATTGACTTCTTTTTGGATACTGGCCGAGGTCTTTAGCAGTTCCTGCATCCCTTGGTGCAGACTCTGTTGCAAAGGCGTAACTCAGCCACGTGAACATCCAATTCTTTCCATCTCTATGGTATAGTATTTTGATATATGATTTTTTACAAATACCTGACAGCTGCAAGTAGTGAATTTTGGAGGTTTTCTGGAGTCCTTATGGATTCACAAAGGTAATTAAGGTGCTAGATATTTAAAACCAATATGCAGAAAAGCTTATCCCAAAGAGCTTCTACCCTTCAAGGCTGAATGTTATGCATTAGCACTTTCAAAACACAGACACACTAATAAACTGCACAGGTTTATCACTGCCAGTATTTTTGCTAGCCGTGATTTATTCTTGCTCAAGTAAAAATACACTAAAATAAGAGGAGTGTGAAAATTCTTTACTTTAATAGAGGTCATCAAGCTGACCAAGTTGGGACACAAACTATGAGATAGACACAATCTAGCTGGCCAAGTTCCATGGTCACATTCTGACGATGCTGCTGCTTTACACAGATTTAAGTGGTGTGTAACATTTTTAACGGCAACAATTCCATGAAACGTTCAATGCAAAAATCCTTCAGCTCAATGAAGGTCTTCTAGATTACAAATCAAAATACCTATTATCCAATTTAAAAATAAAGTTCATATTGACACAGTCTTTTAAATCCTTTCTAGTATTGCAAATTGGGGTTTTTTTTATTCTTGAGTTTCATAAAAGATGAAAGCAGATGTGGTTTTATGGTTTCTAAACTGAAACGATCTCTATCTTTTTCGAAAACAGTGCACTTTGTTTTCAGATTTCATTTTCCATATAAACTATTATCAGTTGTTCAAGGGGCAAAATGGAACTGGTTTGAATTTTATGTGTCATGCCACGTATGCAACAAGATACGGTATTAAGTCAGGTTAAGTCTATAATGTAAGGTAAGAACCAGGGGGGGGGAAAAAGAATGATGTCACAGGTGGCTGTTAGCAATTACGTTCTGTACTGGGTGCTCTGAGTGTTGCAAATATCCTTCACCAGCAAAAATTCTGAGTAAATTTGTATTTCTCTGCACAAGTCCCCTAAAATCAAGCCAGGAGTTTACACTTCATTTCTTAAGCACACCAAGCATGACTCACAAAGTATGAACAGTGAAAACTCCTCAAATCCAGAATACTCTTGTGATTTTTTTAGTATCACAGTAGTAAAGCGTCAGACCGCAGTCAGACTTTTCATGGGGCTTTGAAAGAAAAGTGTCAAAACTAACTAGTACAAGGATTTCATATTTTAAATATTCAGGACCAGGTTTCCCTTAATGTAAACTCGCACCATCAGTTCAGCCACGAAGAATCTCATAAAACTTAAAAACTAGGATAGTGAATTGTAGACTGCAGAAGCAGACCACTGAGAAAGCTAAATTAGACAAGGAGTCAGTGAGGGCATAAATGGAACTGTCAATGTGGGCAAATCTGGAAGAGGTATGTTTGGAATTATTTCTTTTACATGGGAGAAAACTGAAAACAGGGTATTAGATGGCAAAAAGACCATACAGCACACCTCCTGTCTAGATGGGGTTTGGACCGTAAGAGACTTCTGTGCATTGCACGCTCTTCCTACCACTGCGCACTGTGTTGTCATACAACCATTAACATTTCTTTGTCCTAAGTGAGGCTTAGGCTTGTGAGGCTCAGTAGCTGGTGAGGTACTTCGAGCTGAAATGCATTACGTTAACACAATCATTCTTATAACGATGGACACGCTCAGAGCACTTCAGGTTTTTCTCGGTTAAACCAGTAGGAGAGCAAAGCTGCGTTTAGGAATGATGGCAGCATTGTATTTTTTGTATTTGTTAGCTAACAGCCGGTGTCAAGGTGCGATATCGAACACAAGTGAGCACTGGCAAAACTCTCACCCTTCTTCTTGCACTAAAGTCCCCATGCTCCTTGGAGGACTCCTTCAGCATTTCCTTGGGGAAGCCTGTGTAAGCTCCGTCTACGCAGAGCATAGAAATCTGCAGGCTTTCAACATCCTGACTCCATTAGTGAGACACTTCTTCCTGCCCTTTCCTGCTCTGGAGTTTTTGACAAAACAGTAGAGATAAATCGACGTTTCCGTTCCTTTCTGTAAAGTCTCAAAAGCAGAACCACAAGCCCATGGACACGAGTCTTTCACTTTTACCCAGCTTCATGGAGCCAGTGGAGCTGGCATCCATTGCAAAACTGGCTCCATCCACTTCCATTTCCTGCTGTGCTTGTGTTCAGAGAGAAAGGATGACCAAGAAACTTCATACTTCTGAAAAATGTTATTAAAAATGAAAAACATATGTTTTCCAAATGGAGAGTAGATTCTGCAGAGCACTGCTGGAATTAACTCCATCATACATGTGACTAAGGAAATGAAGGCTAAGCAACCCTATTGCTTGTCCAACTGTCTCTCAAGTCTGTTCAAATACCTTTAGTCTGTTAATTTTAATAAAACACAGAGCAGGGGGAAGGTCTTTAAGACATCATGATTCTGAAAAGCTTGGTCACTCAAGATAGAAAATGTATTCCATCTTAATGCCAAGTTTGAAAGGCTGCTCTACTGCCTTCTCCGAAGGCAACAAAACCACATGGGTGAAAGCCATTATGGACACCTGAACCATGAAAAGAAGTTCTAATTAAACCTTCTACTTTATGAAGTATGCAGTAGTAGAAACACAAGAGAAAACTGCACGGTACATCAGAAGGAGCTCTAACTCATGTGTTAGAGTTAGCAAACCAACTCATGTGTTGTTACTGTTGAACTGTTTGATGGTACAACACAGGAGCACTCTCTGCAGGCTATCTATGAGTAAGTGCTCCATTCAGTGAGTGACCTATTACCTGGAGGCTTTCGCCAGAGCTTAATAAATTGTAAATGTACTGTGGCGGTGGCGTTGGAACTAGATGATGGTCCCTTCCAACACAAACCATTCTATGATTTTATGAAAAAAAGCTAAAAAACTAATTCTCTTTTTGTCCTAATACCTGTAATTTTCATTGTTAGAAACGCCTTTTCTTGAGGAATTTAACCAAGTTTTCTATTGTAACTATTTTCTTTACGACTTCAGTTTATTCTAGCTTTTACAGAAGGGGTCTGCCGAGGCCCAGATCCAAAGAAGAAAATCACACTATGTGCCTTCTTATCCTGGTCCAGTTGGTTGTCTTTCACTCATTACTTCCTGGGGTACGTAATATGCCAGATAACAGGAAAAAGTGGGAAACAGACTAGAGATATGAGGCAGATTCTTTTATTTGTATCCAGTAACTGAGTTTAGTTTTATTTCATCTGCCTTACCTCATCTCAGATCTGTGATCTGCTGTCAGATCTCACATGTGGGGTAGGTGTTCACTGGCAACAGCTGAACTTCATAAAGACAGTGAGGAAGTGGAATGTACTTTGCGTTACGTATGTTGACTGTGGGCTCCGCTATCTCCTTTTAAATTTTCCAGATTAATTTCCCAAGAGGAAAGAAAAATGCATCTTAACTCTGCCTTCTTTTGGTTCTATTTTCCACTATCTCTGTATCTTTCTGTTGAGCCCACGAGGAAGGGCTGATGAATGAATAATAGGAGTTGAGGCTAGACACGTACCACCACAGCTGAGTTCTGCCAAACATGGTGGGAATGGGATAAGACACTGTTCAGGCACTGCACATGCTGCTTTGGAGATAAGCCATCGATGACAGATGACTGCACTGGGAAGATCATTAGCGTCTTTGTGTCTGTGTGGTACCTTTGTTCAGCTCTGCTTACGCAGTGACACCACGACTACGGCAGCAACTGTGGGGGCAACAGTGGATGAACAGTGGGGCTGTCCCTGGTCAGAAGAACAGTCTTAAAAATATTTCATGAATTTTTGTAGCAATGGGGTTTGTATTGTGAAGCCCACATCGTGGACTGACAGTGGCACAGTGGACATAGCAAAATTTCGTCTTGTAGTCAAAACTTCAGAAGCAAGAAAACCGATTTATCATCACCACACAGACCAGACACAGATAAAAAGCAGAGTCCCTGCTGGTCTGAACAGTTCTGGGGAAGGATATAAAAGGTCAGGAAAAGTTAAGGAACTCCAATCTGCAGAGTCTTAAGAGCACAACAGACTTCTGAAATGTCATGTATCCTGTGAGAATGTTCATGAAGGTGAGTCTTCTGAGCAGCACCCAAACTGCAAGTGGCTACTGCAAAGACTACTCCAATTCTAGTACTGAAAGAAGTAGGAAAGTTTCCCATATTCTTAAGAGACAGAGGACCTGATCGCTTAATCAAGGCTGGACACTTCTTGTTGATTTTTTAACCTGATTTTACACTTTTCCTTTGTCACTGCAGCAGTCCCACACAAACACCCAAGAGACTCAGCTGCAGGATTAGGTTAATTTTTAGTACTTGATGGAGTCACGTCTTGTGCAGATGACAAGGAATGTCAAGAGCTTGTGATGCAAAGATACAAGCCCAAGTCACCGACTTTTCACAGCTAGAATGACTTCTGCCAGAGGCTGTTTAACAACAAAATCAGGCGGTATGTGAAGAAACGCTATCAGTAGTTTCTGCTTCCTTTTCTAGTGTATGAAAAAACATTAGACCAGATACTAGTCTCAGAAGTGGCAGTATGTGAAATGTAGTCTCCTTTCTAGTCCTGCCAACATTAGAAGCAGTGGGTGCAATGCACCTCCTCTTGGCATATTTTACAGCGAATAAATTCAAATGAATTATGGAAGTGACCATAATCCAATGATTTTTTGTTCCCTCACAGAAATGCTTGTCTCAAGGGAGAATGCATGGACTACATACATAAACCACCCTACGTCTTCTTGTTTTTCTTTAAAAATGGATTCCTCTGTTTTGACTTCTACACTCCAGTTTCTGCTTGCTTTCATTAATTTATAGAACCTACTGGCTGTAGGCATCCTCTTAAAATACAGCTTCACTGAGCTTCTGATATGTTAAATGGTATAATTTATCACTGTTGGCCATGCAGAATTTTTGACGTACTATCTCCAGTGTAACCTCAATTTTCGCATGATTCTGCTTTTAGTAAGAATTTATAATCTCTTTGCCCATAAAAAACAGAGTTCAACAAAAATACATCAGAGATTATTCTGCTATGTGGCTCAGCAAAGCTTCTGATGAGACAAATTGTTTTGCCTGTTGCAGGTACTGTTTTAACTCCTTACAAACTGATGGAGAACTCAGGGAACCAATCCAAGAAGAACATTTTCTCTTGAAGTCCCTGCCTATGCTGACACAGCTGTGAATAACCAGAGAGTGGCTCTTGCCTGTTAACTCCTGGACATCTTTGGTCCATTAGCAGTGGTTTTATGGTTCAATAGTATCTGGCCACAAGCTCTGTATCCATCTGGCAGACTGGTCAGCTGGAAGTCAGTCCTCAGTAGACCTAGGGTCACAGATCTGCTTCCAGAGCTGCTGCCTCAACCAAACACACAAGAGTTTTAGGAGTATGGGTGTATCAGACAGGAGTCTGATGACACATAGAGCCTGCACAGGCTTCTGCCTGTACACCCAAGTGAAAAACTTGCATAATTCCACTGCTAACTCACATTTTCAGTCATGAAGTAGGTAAATAAATGAACAAAACTACAAAGAAGCGTGCCTTCCATTCTTTTGGGCTGTACTTTCGCACGTATGTGACTGTCAAACACGCACAGGAGTGTAATTCTGTTAAAACTCTGCATCCTGGTTCGAAATTTGTGACCTCTTCTGCACGGTGTTCCCAAGTCCAAGATCTATAGTAAATCAGAGAATCACAGAATCATTAGGGATTGAAAGGGACCTTGAAAGATCATCCAGTCCAATCCCCCTGCCACAGCAGCATCACCTAGACCAAGTCGCACAGGAACACGTCCAGGCAGGTTTTAAAGGTCTCCAGTGAAGGATGTCCCACCCAGCCCTCCTCCCATCCCACCTGGACTGACTCAACCCGACTGTAACACTGTTTGTCTCCAGGTGCCTGCAGCACATTGATAAAGGTGGGTTTGTATTTTCAGTCCAAACTTAAAGTCTTTGAGTTCTTAGTGGCATGGCTGAAGATGAGGGCCTATGTAATTCATGTGACACTTCTGTCATTAGGCTGATCATACCTTGAAGTACAGCAGCTATTTGCTACGTAACCATGAGTCAGCTCTCACTGATATGGTGAGTACAGATCATCATCTTTTCTCAGAAAGAAATCATCTTCTTTCAACAGCTGCAGAATTCTCACAGTACCTTCTGACCTACAAAGGTGTATTTGTCCCCATCTCCCCACGCTAGAGTGCACATGGCAGTGATGAACAGGATAGGTATGTCTTTCCAACACACTGTTCTAACTACCATAATTAGTAGCCATAAAAAGGACTAAAGTAGCAATTAACTAAATAATGCATGTTGCTCATCAAAAAAATATGTTTTCTAAAAGTGACTCGAAGCCTTTTTCGCCACTTATTTTTTCATGCTGCAGGTTGCTCGCCCATCACGTAAGAAATCATCATGTACTACCCTAGATACATAACTTTCCTGTTGAGAGCTCAAGCACTGTCTTACACAGTGATATCTGACCACTCAACTACTGCTCACTTTTACTCTGCTAAATGGCTTATGGGTTGGCTAGATAAATTCATGACAGGTCAAGGTAGTTAATTCAGTGTTTTCAATGTCATTAAGTTCCTGGAAGCTAAGGTTGCTCAGAGCCTTGAGAACATTGCTCAGCTGGATCAAACCCTTCTAATTTTCTACAATAATGGTCTGGATCTCTGCTGGTTTGGCTACCATAGAATCACAGAATCACAGAATCATTATGGCTGGAAAGGACCTCCAGGGTCATCGAGTCCAACCTTTATCCTATTAGCTAGCTGCTAGACCAGATCCCTAATCATCCAGTTCCAACCCCCCCACCACAGGCAGGGACACCCCACCCTAGATCAGGCTGGCCAGAGCCTCATCCAGCCTGGCCTTAAACACCTCCAGGGGTGGGGCCCCAACCACCTCCCTGGGCAACCCATTCCAGGCTCTCACC
>JAOXOE010019713.1:0-23147 GCA_028565055.1 Phoeniculus purpureus
GTGAGGGTGACAGAGCCCTGGAAGGGGCTGCCCAGGGGGGTTCTGGAGTCTCCTTCTCTGGAGATGTTTAAAACCCACCTGGACATGATCCTGTGCGACTTGGTCTAGGTGATCCTGCTGTGGCAGGGGGATGGGACTGGGTGATCTTTCAAGGTCCCTCCCAATCCCTAGTGCTCTGTGGCTCTGTGAAAGGTGCCTAATGCACACAAGCCCATTCTTATTTTGCTCACAGCCTGCCAGCCCCGCCTGAGCTGGAGACGTGCACGACCTGTTCTGACTTTTCCAGAGCAGGTTTTGATGTGCACTAACCCCACCTGCCAGCGCTGCTGCGCTGCCTTTGCCTTCTAAATTTACCCTCTTGCACAGCTGATGAGGGAGGCAGGAAGCGATGGAGCTTGAAGGAATCAGCCACTCCCTGAGAATGGACTGAACCTACAGTGAGCACCCTGCAAGAGGTAGAGCTTCAAGCCTGGACACGCCAGGTTAGATGATCCCATCAAAGAGTGACTCTGCCTTCAGGAGTTCACTAACATTTTTGTTTTCAGAAGAAAAGGCTCCGGGGAGACCTTCCAGTACCTGAAGGGGGCTACAGGAAAGCTGGAGAGGGACTGTTCACGAGGGTGTGCAGTGACAGGACATGGGGCAATGGTTTTAAACCAGAGCAGGGGAGATTTAGACTGGATGTTAGAACAAAGTTCTTTAATCTGAGGGTGGTGAAACATTGGAACAGGTTGCCCAGAGAGGTGGTAGAAGTCCCATCCCTGATGATACTCAAGGTCAGGCTGGATGGGGCTCTGAGCAGCCTGATCTGGATAGAGATGTCCCAGCTCACTGCAGGGGGGTGTTGGACTAGGTAACCTTTAAAGGTCCCTTCCAGCCCAACATATTCTGTGATTCTATGATTTTAAAATGCAGATGAGATGGTCCTGCTGCCTGTCTCTGCCCTGTGTTGAAGAGGTGGGACTTGGAGGAGTTTGAGCTCAGTAACATCAGCACTTGAGTAGGTAAAGCTGTGCTGTAGTGAACTTAAACTAGAGCTTTGGAGCTGGGAGGGGCTTTTGTTCATCTCCTTGATCACTCTGGCAAACATCTGAAGAAGTGTTGTCTCTCCCCCTTCTATTTTTGGATAGAGGGAAGGATGGGAACACTTTGTTCTCTTCAAGCAGTGCTTGAGTCCAGCTACCGGCAGCCCCTTCTGTCTTGCAGGAAGGACACCCCAGTCTTTCTGAGGTTATTAACTCCCTGATGCCAGCAGCCAGGATGCCTGATCTACTAAATGCCCTGACTCTTGATTCCTTGGTGAGTAAGAGGGTGAAAACAGGGCTGTTGCACACAGCAGGCTTTTCTAGTTGGCTTTGGAAAGGCAAACAGCAACACCGGCGTTTGGCCCCTCTGACGGGCGAAGCAGTCACTGGTGAGTGGATGGGTAGAGGGATCACAAGCCAAACCCTGAGCTGTGATCGAGCCCAGGCTTCTGGACAAACCTCCTTCCTTCTAGCGTCTCACCTGTGAAACGGGTTAGTTTGCCACTGTGACAATAAATTACACAGAATCACGGAGCATTAGGGATTGGAAGGGACCTCGAAAAATCATCCAGTCCAGTGCCCCTGCCACAGCAGGATCCCCTAGATCCAGTCACACAGGGACATGGCCAGGTGGGTTTGAAATGTCTCTAGAGAAGGAGACTCCACAACCCCCCTGGGCAGCCCCTGCCAGTGCTCTGTCACCCTCACCATGAAGTTTATGTATATGGAACATAAACATGAGAAGGAACTTCTTCCCAGTTTAAAACCCCCCCGGCCATGTTCCTGTGTGACTGGATCTAGGTGACCCTGCTCTATCAGGGGGATTGGACTGGATGATCTTTCCAGGTCCCTTCCAATTCCTGATGTTCTGTGATTCATAGGCATCTGCCACAAAACCCTGGCGTGCCAGGAGATAGTCTTGGCAAGCCTGGCACCCCTCGTTTGTGCCGCAGGGTGCTTGAACTCTGCTTTAGATCCTCTGCTCCTTTTCTTTTAGAAAGAAGGAGCAAACTGCTCTGAAGTCAAATCACTGGTGCAGAAATGATTCATCGCAGGTAGTACAGCCCCTGGCAAATTCTCTCTGGGATGTTCTTCAGCTTCACGGAACAGACCGCCCAGGGCAGTGGTGGAGTCCCCATCCCTGGAGGTGTTGAAGGACAGCCTGGCTGTGGCCCTTAGTGCCCTGGCCGGTGGGGTGATGTGAGGTCCTGGGCTGAGCTCAGAGGGCTTCTCCAGCCTCAGTGATTCTGTGATTCACTCACTGTTCAGCTCAATCCTGGGAAACAAAACCTTCTAGTGAGTCTCAGTAGTGGTTGCAGAGGTGTAAGCCAGGGCATGGGTCATGCCCAGAACAATTACATCAACAACAGCACCGTCACTCATCTGTTATGTCCCGTTAATTTTACTAATCCCGTAAAGGCAACGTGAGCGGTTGTTGCTGAGTGATGAGTTGCAGTAAAATCATTGCAGTGCCTTTGCCGGGATTGTGTAGCGGAAGGTGTGATGGCTGGGTGTCAGAAACACTCCTGAGTGTCAGAGCACAGCAACAGGCTGCTCAGAGGGGTCAGGGAGTCTCCTTCTCTGGAGACCTTTGAAACCAGCCTGGGCCTCTTCCTGGGTGACCTACCCTAGGTGACCCTGCTGTGGCAGGGGGATTGGACTGGATGATCTTTCGAGGTCCCTTCCAACCCCTAACGTTCAGTGATCCCGTGAAATGGCAGCAGGTCTCTCTTGGTTTTGTTTGCAAACAGAATTATTCAGCCAAAGACGTGCAAACAAGTCATCGAGAAACCCCGGCTCAGTACAAATCCGCATCGTGTTGATGATCCTGAAATAACTTCTGAAGAGTCAGAGCGAAGAGTAACGAGAGGTGGTTTTTTTAGCTCAAGATTTCCTGGATCTTAATATATTGGGTTTCTGTTAAATTTAACTTGAGCCTCATTATTTTTAGGTCGTGTTTGCTTTGGATCCCTTCGAGCATCCTAAGCTATTTTGGTTTCGTTCGTGGTGCTGCTTCATGCTGACAGATTCGATGCAGTTAGTTTAGCTGTTTCTTCTTCTTATTGTTAGAACATCACTCCCTCCAGCACTGAAATGGCAAAAGGAGGGGTCGTTTGTAGCCAAGTAAAGAAAAAGCATCGTCCTTTGAGGTTAATCAATGGGTTTAGTGATAAATGAACCAAATTCTTGCTGATATTGGTTTGTGCTTCGTTAGTAATTTAAGAAGTAATCTGGCAGTTGAGAACTCTCTGGCAGTTGAAACTGGATCTTCTGTTGCTGCTTCCCCACAAGTGGGCAGTTGACTCCATCCCTCCTCCATTCACTTGTTCATGAAGAAGAAAGAGGGAGTGAGCTGCTAGATCTGCTCCCCTCCCATCTCCCAGGGGAACCACTGCCTGCTCAATACAAGGGGTTGGAAAAGCCTTTGGAAGCCCTGTGGAAGGCAGGTGGGGAGGACTGTTCTTCCATTAGGACAAGTCAGTGTGGTGGAGGAGAAAGGGACCTGGGGGTCACAGAATCACAGAACACCAGGGATTGGAAGGGACCTTGAAAGATCGTCCAGTCCAATCCCCCTGCCACAGCAGGATCGCCTAGACCAAGTCCAGGCGGGTTTTAAACATCTCCAGAGAAGGAGACTCCACAACCCCCCTGGGTCCTGGTGGCCAGCAGGATGACCATGAGCCAGCAGTGGGCCCTTTGTGGCCATTCTTGGCCAATGGCATCCAGGGGTGGTTAGCAGATTGAGAGCACCTCTGAAACCACCAGAATGAAAGAGAAAGGCTCAAGAGATCCTCTTATAAGGTCCTCTGCTGGCCTCCAGGGAGGCTGCTGGCTGTGTCTCGCTGCACCTCGACTGGAGCTGGTGACAGTGTAAGAGGAGACTGGCTGTTGACGAAGACAGGTCATTAGTTCATAGGAGTAAGGATACTGTTAGTGGCCACTGCTTCTTGTTTTTCTTCAGGTTCTTCCTCCCTAACTGCTCTGTGTGATGCTTCAGGGCCTGGAGCAACACCTGGTAGTAGAGCCTTTGACTATCTGTGTGCAACCCAGCCTGGTGCAGCAGCTCTTTCTTCTCCCCCAGACCAGCAAGGAAGGTAGCACAGACAGCTCATCTGGCCATGCACCGTGTCTCAGTTCTCATCTCAGCCACAGCATTAGGGGAGGCCGTGTACAGGAGATGACAGGTCTGGTCTCAAGTCAGCAGGCTTCACCAAGAAGAGCTAATGCATCTCCCTAGTGGAGAATTGAAGCTTCAGACCTATCCAAGAACAGCAGCAACAGGTTTTCAGATAGTCCAGGGAAACCTGAATCCCACAATCATTCTGGCTGGAAAAGATCTCTAGGTTATCAAATCCAACCATTAACCCAACTGTCGTGAAGCTCCAGATCTCCCTGATTTTGAAACACGTCCAGGCATGGTGGTCCAACACCCTCTCTGGGTAGCCTGTTCCAAGGCCTGATGGCCCTTTCAATGAAGGAGTTTTTCTCGTGTCCAGCCTAACCTTCCCCTGGTGCAACTTAAGGCCATTTCCTCTTGTCCTATCCCTTGTTCCTTGTGAGAAGAGACCAACCCCCACCACTTCACGACTACCCTTCAGGTAGTTGTAGGCAGTGAGATGATCTCCCCTCAGCCTTCTTTTCTTCAGACTAACCAGAGCTCCTCTAGCCACTCCTCATGTCTTGTTCTATGGGGCCTTCACCAACCTTATTGTCCTTCTTTGGACCTGCTCCAGCACCTCAATGTCCTCCTTGTATTGACAAGGCCAAAACTGAACCCAGTACTTGACACTTGTTAACTGAGCCCCACTTCCCTGCTCACAGCCACCCTCAGCCTGGAGCCGCTCAGGGCAGCTGCAGCCTGGGTGTCCAGTGGCCGGTGGCATCCAGCCCTTCTACCTTCTGAGGACAGTCTTGCCAGCTCCTGGAAGCTGGTAGAGGACACCGTGTGCTGACACATCCCTGTACAAGTTCGTCTGCCAAGCCGACAAGTCTCTGCTAAAGTACATGAGCCGAGAGGTTTTTTAAAAACACATTTATAACTTGGCTACATCTCCTGGCATCGGGGTGAACTCCCCCCTCTTGTGCCAGATTTCGAGCTCTTGCTCAAATAAACAGTTGCCTCATCTTGTCCTGAAAACCACAGAACCATTTTTTACTGAAACTGCCCTCCCCTTTCCTCCTCCTAGAAGAAAATGGAAGGGAGAAAGAATCAGCCCGAGGCTAAGCGTTGGCAGAAGATGTTTCTGCCGCCCGGGTGAGTAACGTCCAGCAAACCTAGCAGCAGCCGAAAGCAGGAGCTTCTAATGAGAACCGTCAGGTCGTGGTTAATTACAAGCAGAGCCACCGACTCCCTCTGCATCGCCCAGAAGGGGAGGGGAGTGCCTCAGCGGTGAGGAGAACTTTACGTAACCCGAAGAGTTGGGTGTGTGCCTCGCAGGGGCTGCTTCTCAGCCTACTTCATCTATCATTAGCTTCTCCCCACTGCTTCGTGCAGTCGTGTGCTTCCTCCTCTGCGGTTCCTGCCGTCTGGAAGGATGTTCCTGCAGTCTTCTAGTAACTTGAATGCCAGCGTTCGCTTAGATCGGTTATCTGGCATCACCGTTCTTCTGCTCTGTTCTCCTCGGTTTCTGTGAGAAAGCTGGGGAAGGAAGGGCTCTTCACACCAGTTTGTAGTGATAGGATGAAGGAAATGACTTTAAGCTGGAGGAGGGGAGATTTAGAATCACAGAATCATTAAAGACCCTTTTTTGGATGAGGGGTCGTGGTTTGAAGCTGGGAAAGGGCAGATTGAGGCTGGACATGAGGAAAATGTTTTTGAATCTGAGGGTCGGGGGATCCCTGGAACAGTCTGTCTAGAGAGGTGGTGGAGGCCCCATCCCTGGAGCCCTTCAAGGTCAGGCTGGATGGGGCTCTGGGCAATCTGTTCTGGGCAATCTGTATGACCTTTGGAGGTCCCCTCCAACCCAACACATTCCATGACTCTGTAAGCCATGCATCTCCTCAAAACAAATTAATTGCTTTAATTGCTCCAAAGGAGCAAGCAGAAGGGTGATCACGGCAGCAGCACTGCAATGTGCTCAGGTCTGGAGTACGCTGCATCCTTTATAGCAGCTTCAGAAGCAGTAACCCCGTGAACTGCCTAGGCATGAATACTGCTATTGTTCTCCAGTAAGATAAACAGACCCTCAGAAAATGGAGAACCTCCTACAGTCCTGGGCTGATGCCAAACCGTTGTGTGTTCTTGCAGAGGAAGATAGCCGGCTTAATTTGGGGTATGTTCTCACAGTAGCTTATTTTATGCTTCTAATTAAGTGTCCAAGAGAAGGAGACAGTGTTCTGGAGCCCCACAGTGTGCGTTTGACAGAGCTCAGACACAAACCAGGTTCATAGGTAGATATCCGTTCAAAACTGTATTAGGAAGGGCTTTGAGACGGGATAAAAGTCAACTTTGTCTAAAATAAAACTGAGAAAGCTACAAGGAAGTGGTGAGAGGCCAGTAACAAACCCCAGGACACGGGTACTTTATTCAGCCTTGCATTTGTACTTCTCAATGTTGCAGGTGCTGGTAGAAATGATGCCGTGTGCTTAGGGCTTCAGAACATCGGATACTGAGATGTGGACTTCTGTGCCAGCCCTTAGACAGTATTTAATCCCCTCTGTTACCATGGCCTGAAGAGAGCTCAGCACCTTGAACCCCAGAACTGGTGATCTTGTATTAAATATGTAGCTCTCTGCTACAGAGAACAGAATAAAATGCATCTCTTGTCTCTTTATGACTTTAAAGTTTTCTAAAGTAATGACTTAAAGACTCGGTGCCTGGGGCTTGATTTTCCAGATGCTGCAGGTTTTCCTCGGTATTTTGTGTGTTAGCAACAGGGTGGTTTATTTTGTTTCTTTAATCTTGCACAATGGAAGGACAGGAGAATCAAGAGAACCATAGAATGTATTGGGTTGGAAGGGACCTCCAAGGGTCATCCAGTCCAGCCCTGCTACAACAAGCAAGGACATGTCTCACTAGAACAGATTGCCCAGAGCCCTATCCACCACCTCTCTAGGCATCTATTGATTCCCCACCCTCAGATTCAAGAACTTTTTCCTCATGTCCAGCCTCAATCTATCCTTTTCCAGCTTCAAACCATGACCCCTCATCCTACCATTACCTGTCCTATTTAATAGCTCTTCACCAGCCTTCTAATAGGCCCTTCAGTTACTGACGGGTCACTGTGTAAGGTCCCCCTGGAGCTTTCTCCTCTTCAGGCTGAAGAACCTCAACTCTCTTAGCCTGTTCTTGTAAAGAGAGGTGCTCTGTTCTTTCTCTTCACCTTCTTTGACGGCAGTGATCTTTAGGGCAGTGCTTTTCCAGCTGAAAATGCTCTCTGCTGAAATGAATCCACCTCTGAGCACCTCCAAAGCTGCTGTATCCCCTGTCTCAGCAGCACCATGGGGTGATAAATTCAGCATCTAGCTCCCAGCACTCCCCAGCACTCTGAACTCCTGGCCCAAGAACAGTTCTACTTGGATGCAACACTTTTTATTCCCCTAAAAGCTCTGTTCATAAGACCTTGAATGCCCTTTAGGATTATCAGAATTAGCAACAGTGAACTTCAGATAATAGGCCCAGATTATTGTATTAGAGGGTCAGATGGCTTCCATTGCATAAACAGATTGCCTGCTACTTGAGATGTCTGGTACTGGCTGGTACTGGGATAGATGGATTTTAAGTCCATGCAGCTAAGCTGATGCTAAATTAAACCCTGTCAGTATGTTCTTTGTTTTCTGAATCTGAGGTGGTGTCTCTGAATGAGTGCACCAGGGCCAGAGCAGTTTTCCTTCCTACCCCACTAAGAACACCAAAGGAGTGAGCACTCAGCGTGGCATCCAGTGTGCAGTTTGTAGCTTGGCTTTGTCTTCTCACACAATCGAAAGGGACCTTGAGAGATCATCCAGTCCAATCTGCCCTCCACAGCAGGATCACCTCATTTATGCCATCCCCTTTTGTTTAAGAATGTACCAGTCTAGCCCTTCTACCCCAATAACTTTTCAATTATTTGATGATTTAACAGTGGATTTGCCAACATTTTGCAGCAAACTCCAGACGCTGGAGCCCAGCCCAGTCTTCCAACCTCTTCACCAAGGAGCTATTTATAGTCACTCAATTAGCAGTTGCTGTCTCTGCCTCCCTGCTCCTCTCCTCCTTATTGGTATGTGGGTTACTATTCAATTTTGGAGCTTCTAGGCCAAAAAAAGTCAGCTTAGCCCATTATCTAGGGGATCTAGGGGGTAGGATTAGATGGTCTTTTGAGGTCCCTTCCAATCCCTGATGTTCTCCCATTATGTTCCCTAATGTGATTCTGTGATTATCAAAGGCTCATCAGGCTCCTGTACATGCTAAAAAGACAAAGGGCTTTCAGTACAACTGTAGCTCCTCTTATTTCTCTAGAAACTCTTCAGAAACACAGTGCTGTGCAGCAGAATGCAAAAAAGGAAAAGCCCAACCTCTCAGGCTGCAATTTTACTACCATTTGGCAGTGGGATTAACCCAAGCAGCAGCAGCTCCTGTCGTTAAACCCACACCTGCTCCAAATGCTCACGTCATCATTGTTCAAGCAGATCTGGTTTATGGCTTGTTCAGTTTGCACGAGGGTTTTATGTGTTTTGCTGTAAACCCCCGGATCAGCTGCATTTGGAATTCAGATACAGAACTCAGGTGTTTGGTTTGGTTTCCTTGTTTTGCATGTGGCAAAATAAGCTTCTCTTTGCATGTAGGTTTGTGGAGGTTAGTGGATTGCCACGTGTTTATGTGCCATTTGAAACCATAACATGGATAATTCTCCTCATCTCCTCCACTCTCATGAGCCCCTGCCTGTGGTGCTGTGTTCAGCACTGGGGCCCCCAGCAGGAGAAAGACAGACCTGCTTAAGCAGGTCCAGAGTAGGACCATGAAGATGATCACAGAACATTAGGGATTAGAAGGGACCTCAAAAGATCATCTAGTCCATCAAGGGGTTTGGAGCACAACCCCTGTCAGGCTGAGGGAGCTGGGGTTGTTTAGCCTGGAGAAGAAAAGGCTCTGAAGAGACCACAGAATCGCAGAACATTAGAAATTGGAAGGGACCTTGAAAGATCATCTAGTCCAATCCCCCTGCCAGAGCAGAATCACCTAGACCAAGTTGCACGGGAACATATCCAGGCGGGTTTTAAATGTCTCCAGAGAAGAGATCTTGTAGTGGTCTTCCAATACTTAAAGGAGGCCTGCAGGAAAGATGGAAGGGGGCTATTCTATGATACACAGACATACAGATCATTAGGGGTTGGAGGGAACCTTCAGGAGCCATCGAGTCCTGCTCAAGCAGGATCATGAAACCTAAGAGAAATTACACAGAAATGCATCCCGACGGGTCTTAAAAGTCTTCAGAGCAGTAGACTCCACAGCCTCCCTGGGCAGCCCATTCCAGTGCTCTGTAACACTTACAGTAAAGAAGTTTTGACTCATGTTGAGGTGGAACTTCCTGTGCTCCAACTTACACCCATTGCCCCTTGTCCTATCACAGGGCGCAAGTGAAAAGAGATTGTCTCTTTCCTCTTGACACCCAGCCCTCAAGGATTTATATACAGTGCTTAAATCCCCTTGTAATCTTCTCTAAGCTGAAAAGTCCCAAATCTCTCAACCTCTCCTCATAAGGCAAGCGCTCCAGTCACAATGCTATGACTCTATATCAGGGAGCATAGTAATAGGACGTAGGGTAATGATTCCAAACTTGCATTAACTGTAAGGAAGAATTTCTTCACTGTGTGGGTGTGGGGCACAAGAACAGGTTGCCCAGAGAAGGTGTCAATGCCCCACCCCTGTAGTTATTCAAGACCAGGTTGAAGGAGCTTTGAGCAACCTGATCTAGTGGAATGTGTGGCAAGGGGGTTGGAACTAGATGATCTTTAAGGTTGCTTCCAAGCCAAACCATTACTATGATTTCCTGTAGATACTTTGGGAAACTTCAAAGAATCACAGAATTATTGAGGCTGGAAAAGCTCTCTAAGATCATCCAGCCTATGACCTAACATCACCCCAGCAGCCAGACCAGGCCACTAAGGGCCACAGCCAGTCTGTCCTTCAATACCTCCTGGGATGGAGATTCCACCACTGCCCTCGGCAATCCATTCCAGGGTCTGATCACTCTTTCCGTGACAAAGGGCTTCCTAATACTCAACCTAACCGTCCCCTGGTGCAGCTTCAGGCCCTGCCCTCTCATACTGGCGCTAGTTGCCTGGGAGAAGAGCCTGACCACCACCGATTACAATTTCCCTTCAGGTCGTTGTAGAGAGGGAGAAGGTCCTCCCTGAGCCACCAACCTATCCTGCTCCCTGGAGTTGTTCTTGCCCAGACGCCAGACTCTACACTGCCCTTGTAAAATGTGGCTCTGATTTTACAGTTTGATGCAGCTAAATAACTGCCTTTCAATTTCCTTGGCATTGGCAGTCCTCTTCCCACCTAAAAATGGCTGTTTTAGTGTAATTATCTCTGTTCTGGCCTTCTTTGCATTCCTATCTCCTGCTGAATGTGACGTTTCCTGTCCTATCAGGACAACAAAGCTGCCTTCCCAGAAGCAGAGAATAAAACTTGGAAAAGCCAGCAGGTTCTCAAATCTATAAAAGGAATCAAACATTTACCAAGGACTTCCTGCAACTCATTATCTTCTAAACAAGTAACAACAAAGAGTTCCTGATAGATTTAAAAGCCTCGACTCATTCGCTGTGGCATTGATATGCTGTTGAGACTGCAGCTGATGGGAGGAAGAATCATAGAATCATTAGGGATTGGAAGGGACCTCAAAAATCATGTAGTCCAATCCCTCTGCTACAGCAGGATCACCTAGACCAAGTAAATGTTAGAACCTCCCCCCCATGACTGATTCAGGTGAACTTCAACATTTGTACTCGTGATCCTTCGTGTAGGAGGATGTGGAAACCAAAACTGTCTGGGTGCAGAGGGAATGGAAAGTTTCCAGACTGTGAACGCACTGACCTTCAGTAAGGGAGCAGCACCAAAATGCTCTGGGTTTTCTCTCATTTTGGGGTTTTTTGTCTTGAATATTTGAGGTTATTACGATGAGATGTCCTTAATGTTGAGATATATTTAATCCTCATGGGCTTTTAACCCTGTTTTCTTGTTACACATCCAAATGCCGTTTAAAATGTCTCACTAAAGAAACCCCCAAAATGCAGCAGTTAGTGCTGGTCTAGAGGTGGGTGTCTTGTTGCTGTGGTGAGTCGAAACAACGTGGGGAGTTTGCATCCACCTAAGTTAGCACAACACAGTTTGCCTGAGCTCATGTTTATGTGCTTTTGCAACTTAGATTCATTAGTAGTTAATAATAATAATTAGTAGTGATGGAACTTTCTCTACAGGTAATAATGGCTTAATATATATTTTTTCCTGTTTCTATCATGATCATCACAGAATCACAGAACATTAGGGATTGGAAGGCACCTCGAAAGATCATCCAGTCCAATCCCTCCTTCTAATTAGAGATTAGAAGGGATCTTGAAAGATCCAGTCACAGTATCACAGAACACGAGGGATTGGAAGGGACCCCAAAAGATCATCTAGTCCATTCCCCCCTGCCACAGCAGGATCACCTAGATCAAGTTGCACAGGAACACATTCAGGTGTATTTTAAATGTCTCCAGAGAAGGAGACAACCTCCCTGGGCAGCCCCTTCCAGTGCTCTGCCACCCTCACTGTGAAGAAGTTCCTTCTCATATTGATGTGGAACCTCCTCTGTTCTAGCTCACACCTATTGCTCCTTGTCCTATCATTAGAAGCAGAGCCTGGCTCCATCCTCCTCCTCCTGCATCCTGAAGGAGTTGATGAGCCATGTCTTTCAAAGAAAATTTGGCCAGCAGTTTTTTTGTGGGATGCTAATTGCCATCTTAGATCAGTTTAAGAGATGAACCTTACCTTTGTACTGCTGGAAAAGGGGTTGATCCTTGCAAAGATGTGAACACAGTTCCAAACACGTAGATCACATTCCATAGACATATTTGAGTCCTTTGGGAAGCTGAAAAAGGATAACATTGTCTTTTAGTACAAGAGATGATCCTGTTCTTGCAAGGGGATTGGACTAGATGTTATTTTGAGGTCCCTTCCAATCCCTAATGTTCTGTGATTCTGTGATTTATATCTGTGTTTAGATTTGTGGGTGAGTGGGTACAAGACTCTCCTTCTGTCTCTCAGTTCAACAGCATCCTGTTGTCCATCAGGAACAGTGTAACCAGCAGGAGTGCGGAGGTGATGGTGTCCCTGTACTCAGCACTCGTGAGACCACACCTTGAGTACTGGGGCCCAGTTCTTGGCAGCACAGTCTCAGAAGGACATTAAGGGGCTGGAGCAGGGCCAGAGAAGGGCAACTAGGCTGGGGAGAGGTCTGGCAAACAGGCCCTGTGAAAGAGCAGCTGAGGAAACTGGGGTTATTTACGCTAGAGAAGATGAGGCTCAGAGAAGAACTTGCTCTCTACAACTACCTCAAAGGAGTTTGTAGTGAGGCTGGTGCTGGTCTCTTCTCCCAAATTACTAATGACAGAACAAGGGGAAATGGCCTCAAGTGGTGTCAGGGGAGTTTTAGATTGGATCTTAGGAAGTTCTTTCCTGAGAGAGTGGTTGGGCACTGGAACAGGCTGCCCAGGGAGGTAGTGGAGTCACTGTCTCTGGAGGTGTTTAAAAAGTGAGTAGCTAGAGTACTTGAGGCCATGGTCTGAGGGTTAGGGTGATGTTAGGATGAGGGCTGGACTTTATGATCCTGGATGTCCTTTCCAGCCATAATGATTCTATGATTCACTAGCTGCAATATTACTGAAACTGCTGCTTGTGCTGTATCTTATCTTTAGTGGTGCTGACATGACAAAGTTGTCACCTTGACCTGCCCCAGAAATGACCCAAGATTAAAAAACATTGTCAGCATTTGGGCCTGTCAGGTTGTTAAGGTTGTAGGTATGTAACTGGTAAGGCTGAAGTCCTAGCAAGGCATCCTGACAGCTGCTTATGGTGTTGAGAAACTACATTACAGTATTTTTCTGAAATTTATGGGAGAGAAGAGCAGTAGAAATGGAAAGGTAAGTAACAGCATCTTTTCTCCCTCTCTGCCCTTCAAAGGTGTTTTGGGGGGGCCCTACAGAGGTGCCATTAGTGGCTTTAAAACCAGACGCTTTGATGCTGTGGAAGATAGTAAACTGGAGATGGCATAAGTGAAGAATGACAGCAGGGTGAGACACATTTATCAGACCTCTTGGAGGAGACCTTTGGACACACAATTACATTCTGGTGTTTGAAGGGCTGTGTGTTGGCACTGGTAACACACTCATACCACATCATCACCACATTCCACCTCCAGAGATCTGCTGTATCACCAGAGATTTGCTGTTCCAGACAACACTGCCATGAGGGTTTTTTTGATAGACACTTTGATCGCAGTCATTAGGCGGGACTCCTTAGGAAGCAGTTTCCTTTGGCAGAGGGCAGCTTTCTCTGAAGGCAGCCTTCTTCCTGTCTCTCCACAGCTAAGAGGCTGCCCTTTGTTTATCAATTCTACTTGCTTTCAAGGACAAGACTGTGATCGTGGATGCTTGTTGAAGCAGGTGAAAGAGCTGGAATAAGGACAAGTCCCACTGTGACGTGCCACAGCCTGAGAACCAAACCCAAAGCCTGCATTTAGCATGGGTAGGACTTGGACTTACTGCTGTCCTCTCTCTGCCACTGGAGAGTGACCCTAGTCTAAGGCTGAAGCCCAACTCAGGGTACTGATGATAATGCACTGTCTCTCAGGAATTATGATTCTAGAAGATACCTTGCTTACTTGATGTCCTTTGGAGAGAGAATTACAGGTAAGTAGGTGGGGGAAATTTCCTGATCTCTTTTTCTGAGCAAAGGAATTGCTGGGAACGCAGAAGTGGGGGAGCAGCTACTGTACACAGAGACAAAGCAAGCAGAGCCTGTCAGCTCAAGGCAGCTACACCTCTTTTTCTGCTCTTATGAGCATTTTAGTCCGCTTTATTGTTCCTTCCCCTGCCTTCCTCCTTGTTAAGCAGAAAGGGAGAGCCCAAAACTGCTCGCCTTGAGCCAGGCCTGAGAGGGATGGGAAGAGCAATTTCTATTGGCAGCCTGGATGGAGGTGAAGGGTACAGAGGGCCAAAGGGCAGATAATGTGGCTGGGGGTGGAGTGGCACAAAGGAGGCAGAGATGCAGGCTGCAGAGCATTAAGGAGGAACACGGGGTTAATTAGCCCACAGAGAATGTAGGGGGAAAAGTCAATCATCAGTTACAATAGTGAAGTGTAACTTAATTTGGGAAGCCCTGCTTCAAGTGCCCAAACTGGGAGCATCCCCAGGTTTTTCTGTGAAAGAAAAGCCTTAAACAGTTGCAATTAAAGCCACACATGCAGAGCTCGGTTGTGTGACACTAAACAGCTTGCTGTGTCAAATAAAACCCTAAATCCCACACCCCATCATACTTTACAGATGGTGTTTGGAGAGCTGACTGTAATCTTGTGCTCTCCTTATCAGTAGCTACCTGATAACCATTTGAAACTTTAAAATTGAGGGGTTTTCCCAGGCAAATCCTGGAATAGCAAACATCTGTAGGTCTAGAAGTGAAATGGTGTTACGACAGTAGCTCTGCTATGCTGCCTGCCATCATAGCTAGATCACAGAATCACAGAATCACTCTGGTTGGAAAAGACCCCTGGGATCATTGAGTCAAACCATCTACCCTACCTTACAAGTTCACCCCTAAACCAGATCCCTCAACACCTCATCCAAATGGTCTTTAAATATATTCAGGGAGGGTGACTCAGCCACATCCCTGGGAAGCCCATTCCAGTGCTTGACCACCCTTTCTGTGAAAATTCTTCCTAATATCAAGTCTAAACCCACCCTGTTGTAAACTGAACCCATTCCCTCTTGTTCTGTCACTAATTGCTTGTGAGAAGAGACTAGCACCAACCTCTCCACAACATTCTTTCAGGGAGTTGTAGAGATTGATGAGGTCTCCTCTCAGTCTCCTCTTAATGAAACTAAAGAGCCTCAGCTCTTTTAGTCTTTCCTCGTAAGATTTATTCTCCAGGCCCTTCACCAGCTTCATTGTTCTCCTCTGCACTTGCTCCAGCACCTCAACATCTCTCATCTTGTGGTGCCCAAAACTGGACACAATACTCAAGATGTGCCCAATACAGGGGGACGACAGCCTCCCTACTCCTACTGGCCACACTACCTATGTTTATCATGTTAGAAAAACCTCGTTGTATTGATGCTGCCAATCAAATCTAAATCCAAAGAGCCCCAGCTCATAGGATTTATTCTTAGGGCCTAGAGAACAAATCTTAGATGGCTGAAGTCTGACAGTACTGTCATAGATGATAAATACCATCGCATATGACAGGAAACCTGAAACAGCGCTTTAGAAAATACACGAATGAGTCTCTTGCAAAGTCACCTTACTGGAACTTGTCACAGAAAATTGCCCGTGAAGGTCAGAACGTTCTGTTCCACTTCCTTTATTTGGACTCTTGGGGTTCTTGCTTGTGTAAACACCCTCCTACTGTTCTGCCATCACAAGACGGGGCTTTTTAGAACCTTGTGGCTGCTGTTTCTGTATAGGAAATGCCAGACCACGAACACGCTGGGAGATTTTATGCCTCTGGCCGTGCCGTGGTAGCCGCTGTGGATGTTTTTCGTAGTTGTATAAGCAGAGACACCGTCATCAACCCCTCCAGTGGAAATTTCTATTCTGACTTCCTCCTGTTCTTCCCCCTGTGAGTTTCCGTGACGGATGTCCCTAATGGGTCGCTCTGTTTCCCCTCTCGCTCGTAGCCAAGCGATTGTGCTTTAGGCTGGTGTCCAGGATACGAGATAAGAGCAGCCAGGGCCTCAGGGCGGCAGAGGGGCCTGTGGCCGCACCCGCCCGGGCGCCACTGCGAGGACCCGCAGGCCGGGCCCCGACCCGGAAATCCCCGACTGCCTTGGTCTCGGGAAAACACGTTGCATCGCCCGGGGAAACCCGAGGAAAGCAACCAACCACAAACTTCCCACTTCAGTGCGGGCCGGCAGCTCCACCCCCGACAAGGCCGCGGGGAGGCCGCGAACAGCTCCGCCCGCTGCCGCGCAGGGGGACGAGGGGGAAGCTCCGCCCGCCAGGCCCGGGGCTCTCCTGGAGCCTCCGCCCGCAGGTGGAGGGGCGGGGGCGGTGCCACGGGGGTGTCTCGGCCTCGCAGCCCCTTGGCAGGCTCTATATTTAGGCCGAGGTGCGCACCGGGGCCGCCAGCTGTGGAGGCCTGGCCGGAGCCCGTGAGTACGGGGGTGGGTTGAGCTGACTGGGGGGGGAGAACCTTGGCCTGGTGGGGCCCTGCCAGGGCTCTGTGGCCGGGACGGGGTGAGTCGTGTCGGTGCCACAGGCCGGCGGCAGAGGGGCTCCGGGGCGGGCACAGGGGCCCGCTCTCTGCTGTAGGCCGTGGTGTCGGGCCCGCAGGAAGGGAGGGGAGCGGGGCAGGGCCCTGCGGGAGGCCCGGGGTGGCTCCCAGCAGGGCCCAGAGGTCAGCGAGGCCCGGCTGGGCTGTGCTGGGCCAGGGGGGGTCCTGGGGCTGGGGCTGAGGGTGGGCGACCGCGCATAAACCCTGCTGGGGGAGTCTCGGGGAACGTGGTGAAAGGAGACTTGTTTTGGGCTGCTTGTAACGCAGGAGCAGCCGAATGTTAACGTGAGGTGTGAGGTGGTAATTTAACTATGTGGCTGGTCTGGGTTTAAATAACTTCCTGGTGTTGCTTCAGGATGATGGAAGGAAAGACCGGGGGACTTGGAGCGACTAGGCATCAAGGGTAGGCAGGGCTGTAGGGCAGGATAATATTAGAAGAGTGTTCAGCAGAAAATGCCTGCAGGATCTCTGGTTTAAGGGATCCTAAATGTTTTAGAGATTATCAAGGTCTCAGTTTGCTCTGGTATTTCTAGCATTTGCTTTGATGTATCTGACTCTCACCAGTATGGAAACTGGCTTAACTTCTTGGACTAGCGTCATCCCACCATCTGAGTCAAGGAGTGTAGGGCATTTGCAACTCAGGTTCTCAGTGATTTAAGAAGCTAGTAGCAGTAATAGTGTGATCATACTAAGAACAAGTCTACTAAGAGCTTTTGAAGTGAGTAGGAAGTCATCTGCTGTTCTCCAGTAGGTGATTTCACAGAACATTAGGGATTGGAAGGGACCTCAAAAGATCATCTAGTCCAATCCTCTGGCCACAGCAGGATCACCTAGACCAAGTTACACAGGAACATATCCAGGTGGGTTTTAAATGTCTCCAGAGACAGAGACTCCATCAAGCAAGAACAGGGCAACCTGTTCTTGTAAAGTGGCGTCAGTTGTGACGAGTATTTCCATTAAGTGTGTTTCCTGGAAGAACCTTTTAGGAACTGATACTGTAAAATAGGCTGATATGTATGTAGATATGAATTTTGAACTTTATCTTTGCTCTTACATGAGATTTTTGGAGTTCAGCTTTGCTGATGCTAAGTATTGCTGGTTTTATGTAATTAAATTGCCGTACTCACTAATGTTTATAAATATGTGAATGGTGGGTGTCAGGAGCATGGAGCCAGGCTCTGCTCAGTGGCATCTAATGATAGGACAAGGGGCAATGGGTGTGAGCTTGAACAGAGGAGGTTCCACATCAATGTGAGAAGGAACTTCTTCCCAGTGAGAGTGATGGAGCACTGGAAGGGGCTGCACAGTGGGGTTGTGGAGTCCCCTTCTCTGGAGACATGTTCCTGTGTGACTTGATCTAGGTGATCCTGCTGTGGTGGGAGGATTGGACTGGATGACCTTTCAATGTCCCTTCCAGTCCCTGATGTTCTGTGATTCTGTGAAATACTTAAAGTAGTTCAAGGTAACAACTGTAGTGTTTGAAATAGAGGAACTCCTGAAGGTGCCATGCGTTTACATCTGTTGTGTAAATGTCGAAGAGAGTCATTTCACGTTGGCTCATAACACATTTCAGTGCTTAAACTTGCATAAAGTCAGTGAATATTTCAGAGCCCTGATGTGTTATTATTAGTTTATGTAGTTGTTCTGAAAAAAATTGGGAAGTATAATCCTCGGATTTAGAGGACTGCATTTAAATATGATGCAGTAAAAAGCACAAGCAAAAGAAAGGAATAGAGAGAAGGATTTTAAAACCCCTGTAAACAGGTCATGTGGATACGTACTTTAGACAAAGGCACGTTTTGCACTGGAAAAGGCTTTGGTCTGGTTGTTGGTCTTCTGAAGTTTTGTCCCTTTGCACAAAACCTTCTTTTAGAAATGTGTCTCAATTTTGTTTCCTGCAAATCGAAGCCCTGCCAACATTCTTCACACAGAGAAGCAGGATTAATCCCTTGGAAAGGAAGTGAGAAAAATTAGAGTGGGATTATGGAGAAGTACTAGCAGCACCAGAGAAGTTAGCACAGTTATATTTTGTCATTTGGGGATTTAACTTTCACTATCAAGCTGTGTCCATTTTAGCCAGTATCCTGGGCTGAGCTACAGCAGTTGCTCTATCACCCAATGGCCCATCTTCAGCCAAGAAGAGGAATCAGGGAAAGAAGACCCATGGGTTGAAATGAGAACAAGTGAGACTTCATCTGGAGTATTGTGTCCAGTTCTAGACCCTCAGTTCAAGAAGGACACATTGCTGCTGGAGACAGCAGCTAATGTTCTGTGAGAAGCAGGGCTTTTTTTTCTCAAAAAATTAGCTACTACTGCAACTATCAAGCTTTGTCATCACAGGTAAGTAACCCTTGCACACGGTCTATGTATTAAGTCCCTATTAATGGATAATAAAAAGCAGATTGAATAACATGTTAATTTATTTAAACATAGAGTTCTTCAAAGGGTTAAGTCATCACGTTTCATCTTCAGTTGTAATGCCTCAACTTTTGAAATCAACAGTATTGACTGTTTGCTATTATTTTTACTGGATGAGAAAGAACATACATTAAGTATTAAAAATAGCCTAAAATTAAGCCTTTCTTTCTTTGTGGAAAGTATTGTCTGCTCAGTTATCACAGAATCACAGAACATTAGGGATTGGAAGGGACCTGGAAAGATCATCCAGTCCAATCCCCTGGCCACAGCAGGATCATGAAGAAAGTTCTTAACATGTACAAAGACACTGCAGGTCTTGCGCTTTCCACCCATATAATTCTTTTATTTCTCCCTCTTAGTTTAACCCATTCAGACTCTGACCCCTGACAAACTGACAGGCTCTCTCAACCAATCTCACTTTGTATTGGAGTAGTTATACGTTAAGTGCTCCTGAACTGTTCCCTTATTTGCCTTTAGATCTTTTAATCCTTAATAATCTAATATCTGCCTGGATATGTTCCTGTGTAACTGGATCTAGGTGATCCTGCTGTGGTGGGGGATTGGACTTCATGATCTTTCGAGGTCCCTTCCTATCCCTAATGTTCTGTGATTAAGATTTTATATCAGAGTACAAAAATCAGAAGCCTGAAAGGAACAGTAAGGTGAATATGTTGCTTTTCTGGGAGAGCCTCCTCTTCTGCACAATTTAGAAGTGTGGTAGTAGAAGGTGGTAATGTTCAGTTTTGTAGCTGCTCTGTGCTTATTACCTGATGCCACATATCTCTCTGAGCAGTCATCAATAGTCATTTATTAGAGCTAGGCTGGATTTGAGATGATAGCCTGAGGAAATAGAGTTGGCAGTGAACTAAAACCCTCAGAACAACCCAGTCATTGTTTTTTGCAGGTTTGCTGAGCTCTAGTCAGAAATGAAGGAGAGTGTAGGAACCCTCATCTGTCTCAAGGTGCGCAGGAAATTCCCAGTAAGCGCATGAACCTGGGAGGGCTGGTGAAACTACAGAGCATTTCCTTAAGAAACTTGAGTAATGCCTCGCAGAGATTAAGCAAAATGGCTTCTTTCCAGGCTTCAATTCTTAGAACAAAAAGCATCTCCCTCCAGCACTAAGACTTGATTATGCCCTCAGATATGCACAGCACTGAGAGAGGAATAATTTATGCATTGGAAGGGCTAGCAGCAACCTCCGTGACGAATTGTTACAGTACCTCAGGGAAGCCATCTTCCAAAAAGTGGTGCATTGTGCCAGTTATGCAGAGCACTTCTGCACTTCAGTATCTCCCAAACTGCAGGCTAAGCTTGACCAGAGATAACGCCGTGTTCCCACATCGAATTTAGTTTTTTAAAATGCCGTCTGAGGTCCGTAGAACAATTGCTGTGCGACTTGCTATTGTTTACAAGCTGCACTGATACCATTAGGCTTGTCGAAAGTGTCAGCGCAGAAAGAGTAGCACCTACGTGTATATAAAGACTATATAATGGGTGTGCAATATTTTAATGTGGTAATATCATGTAAACATTGTACAGCAGAAATTTGCCCAAGTATTGCACCTAACAATTCTGTGGTTTTCACAGAATCACAGAACGTCAGGGACTGGAAGGCACCTCGAAAGATCATCCAGTCCAATTGCCCTGCCACAGCAGCATCACTTAGATCAAGTTGCACAGGAATGTGTCCAGGTGAGTTTTAAACATCTCCAGAGAAGGAGACTCCACAAACCCCCTGGGCAGCCTGTTCCCATTCTCCGCCACCCTTGCTTAGAAGAAGGTCCTTCTCATATTGATGTGGAACCTCCTCTGTTCAAGCTCACACCCATTGCCCCTTGTCCTATCATTAGATGCCACTGAGCAGAGCCTGGCTCCATCCTCCTTACACCCACCCTTCACATGTTTATAGACATTAATGAGATCACCCCTCAGTGTCCTCTTCTCCAAGCTAAAGAGACCCAGCTCCCTCAGCCTTTCCTCATCAGGGAGATGTTCCACTTCCTTCATCATCCTCGTTGCTCTATGCTGGCCTCCCTCCAGCAGCTCTTGTGTCATCTTGAACTGAGAGGCCCAGAACTGGACACAAGATTCCAGATGTGGTCTCACCAGGGCAGAGCAGAGGGAGAGGAGAACCCCTCTGGATCTGATAACCACCTCCCTTATGATCCACCCCGGGATGCCATTGGCCTTCTTGGCCACAAATGCACATTGCTGGCTCATGGTCATCCTGCTGTCCACCAGGACCCCCAGGTCCCTTTCTCCTACACTGCTCTCATACATGTCAGTCCCCAACCTATACTGGCACCTGAGGTTCTTCTTGCCCAGATGCCAGACTCTACACTTGCCCTTGTTATAGTTTATTAAATTTCTCCCCGCCCAGCCAATTTGTCCTATCATTGATTCCCATTTTAACTGAGTCGTACAAGGTCACCCCTAATTAGACAGCAGAGAATCCACTGGGGACGTAAACATAACTGCAAAAAAAGCGTTTTGTCAAAGACCGCTCACTACTAGATACAAGAGGATCAGCAAGGAGCACTCAGTTTGACTGAGAAGGTGCCACTTTCATATCTGATAAATACATTCCTATGATTCAAGCTTCTTAACTCTACCACTTGCCTGTAGATAGTTGGATACCTGGTAAAGTAAACTGATTTACTCTGCTGTTGTCCCTTTATTGAAGGTATCAGTGTTGTCTGTTGTAAATGAATGAGAAGATCTGTGTAGGACCACAGTTAAGTGCAGGTTGAAGCAGGTCATTAGCCTCAGACTTCTTTAATGGGGCTCATTCATATAAACACCCAGTGAATCACATGAGTCTGAAACCAAACAAACCCCTTACTGTCAGAAATCTGATGTAAAAAGTCTGCAGACACTCAGGACTCGGTGTTACTTTGGCACAGCTCTACCTACAAGTTTAAGATGGTTCTATTTACAGTCAGGGCTGGAATCTAACACGGTTTTGTGAGAAGGTTTGCTCCTCGCTCAGCGGCGTTATTAATATTTGTGTATTAAATACTAATGTATACATGTACCTTTGCATGGCACTTGCTAGATATTAAAAAGAAAAGGTCTCTGTCCTCAAGAGCCTACAGTCTAAATACCATTGTTGTAAAAAGCATTTGCCTCCTGAAGAATCTGAAACTATTCCTCTCCTATGGAAATGACCAGCTTCCCTTCTCCATGCCCTAGGAAACGGGTGGGTTTCCTATATGAAGTGGGAACCGCTGCACTTCTTTTAATTATAGCTAAAGGTTTACAGATTTTCCAACCTAATTATCTAGTTGCATATTTACTCATTAAAATGCTCACAGTACTTGCTAGCGATCAGTAAATAATTTTTCTAGGAGGCTTAGTTATGCAGGAATCCGTATGCATTAACGAGAAGGATGCATATGGATTAGGCGTTATTAGAATACCTTAAATCCTTTGAGCTGCGGAAGTGCTGTGCTTTGCTGGGCTGCAAGTGTGAACTGTGTTTCCTTTCTTGAATATCCAAACTGATGGGCTGCAATTTGGAGACGGTAATACTTTGCAGACTCTTTCATTCATAAACTCACACAGATGGATAAGCATCGTTTCCTTCATCTTACAGTTGTGGAAGCTGAAGCAATAAGGGAAGTGAGTTGAATTGCTTAAGGTTACAAAGCAGGTCACTGGCAGAGCAGAAGTCGTTTCCCTAAGAATGTTCATCTCTTAGTTGCAGTATTCCATGCATAAAAGTGATCTCTCGGAGCACTGTGGTAGAAAAGGCATCTTTTCATGGCAAATCACAGAATCACAGAACATCAGGGATTGGAAGGGACCTCAAAAGATTATCTAGTCTTATTCTTGCCCTCACGTAAAAAAATATTAGTGGTGGAGTCTGGAAAATGAGAAAGAAACAGCAGAGAGATGGAGAAAAAGGGGAGGAGTTGTTTGCATTGGGCAGAGGGATGAAAAAGGCAAGCTTAAACATTTTGGGAAGGCAGGACCTGAACTTTGCAGGCCTAATCCAGTTTGAACTGCTTCATATTTTAAGAGTTGCTTATTCCCTCATTAATGTTGACCAATATGTGAAGGGTGGGTATCAGGAGGATGGAGCCAGGCTCTGCTCAGGGGCACCCAATGATAGGACAATGGGCAGTGGGTGTCAGCTGGAACAGAGGAGGTTCCATATCAGTCTGAGAAAGAACTTCTTCCCAGTGAGGGTGACAGAGCACTGGCAGGGGCTGCCCAGGGGGGTTGTGGAGTCTCCTTCTCTGGAGA